>JACXGI010002164.1:0-77641 GCA_016801175.1 Esox masquinongy
AGTACTTCAGGCAAAAGGAGCCCCAACTAAGTATTGAGTGCTGTACATGCTCATACTTTTCATGTTCATACTTTTCAGTTGGCCAACATTTCTAAAAATCCTTTTTTTGTATTGGTCTTAAGTAATATTCTAATTTTCTGAGATACTGAATTTGGGGTTTACATTAGTTGTCAGTTATAATCATCAAAATTAAAAGAAATAAACACTTGAAATATATCAGTCTGTGTGGAATGAATGTATACATTATACAAGTTTCACTTTTTGAATGGAATTACTGAAATAAATCAACTTTTTGATGATATTCTAATTTTATGACCAGCACCTGTATAATTTTAGGAGGTTTTAACCTCTTATGTGAAGTCCCCTCCTAAAGTGAGTTATAAACAGGCTTGAACCTGTATATGGTTGGACAAGTCCAAAAGCATTTTTTATTATTATTTTGTTTACCTAATCTTTATATTAATAAGATTGCATTTTTGGAAGCACTATAACCATCAATGTTGTCGAAATGTGTATAAGAAAAAAATGTATCATCTGTCGTCATTCTCAGAAAGAGGGGACAGAGGGTGTTAGCCCTATTGGGTTGCATAACCATAGCCATTGGATGCTTGGGAGTTTGAGCATCTGTAACAGTGAGGCGGAATTGTATGTCATAGGTCCACAAGCCTCAAAAAGCTAAAAGCCTACGGCAGCAACAGCAAGTAGTCAATTTAGGATGAACACGCATCAATTAACAGTGTATATGTGTATGTAAGGACCACCTTGATCACAAAAAATAAAAAACAGAATGCAATGATGTGCAAATAATGTATACCTATATTTAATTGAAAATAGTACAAAGACAACATATCAAATGTTAACACTGAGAATTTTTATTGTTTTTGTAAAAATACATGTCCATTTTGAATTTGATGACAGCAACACATTTCAAAAAAGTTGGGACAGTGGCATGTTTACCACTGTGTTGAATCACCTCTTCTTTTAACAATACAATCCTGGATGGCACCATATGTTGCTCCAAAACCTTTATATTGTTCAGCATTAATGGTGGCTTCACAGATGTGCAATTCACCCATGTCATGTGCACTGATGCACCCCCATACCATCATGGATGCTGGGTTTTGAACTGTGTGCTGATAACAAGCCGGATGGTCCCTCTCCTCTTTAGCATCCATGATTCCCAAAAATAATTTTAAATTTTGATTCGTCAGACCACAGGACAGTTTTCGACATTGCCTCAGTCCATCTTAAATGAGCTCAGGCCCAGAGAATGTGGCGGCCGTTCTGGATCTTGTTTATGTAAGGTTTCTTCTTTGCATTGTAGAGTTTCAACTTGTATTTGCAACAACGTAACGTGTTTACAGACAATGGTTTTCAGAAGTGTTCCTGAGCCCATGCTGTGATGTTCACTGCAGAATTGTGTTTGTTTTTAATGCAGTGCCACCTGAGGGCCTGAAGTTCAGAGCCATCCAATATTGGTTTTCGGCCTTGTCCCTTGTGTACAGAGATTTCTTCTCTGAATCTTTTAATGATATCATGTGCTGTATATGATGAGATCCCCAAAATCTTTGCAATTTTACATTGAGAAACGTTATACCTAAATTGATGCACTATTTGCATACACAGTCTTTCACAGAGCGGTGAACCCCTCCCCATCTTTACTTCCGAAAGACTCATCCTCTCTGGGATGCTCTTTTTATACCAATCAAGTTACTGACCTGTTGCCAGTTAACCTAATTAGTTGTGCGATGTTTCACCATGTTTTTTTTTTGTATTACACACCTTTTCCAGTCTTTTGTTGACCTTGTCCCAGCATATCTGAAATGTGTTGCTGGCATCAAATTCAAAGTGGGCATACATTTTTCAAGAAACAATAACATTTCTCAGTTTTGGCTTTTGATTTGTTGTCTTTGTACTATTTTCAATTGTATAGGGTTCTGTTTTTTTTTTTGCATTTTACACAGACTCCCAACTTTTTTTGGAAATTGGGTTGTATAATTTAAAAGAACATGTGATAAGAATTGTGTAGATATGAGCCAAAATGACTTTGTAATCATCAGATATGCACCAGATTTCAATGAAAGCTGAGACCATGACAAATCGGTGAACTTGCCAGTCAACTCTGGTACATTCGGAAGGAGAATATGACAACATAATGATAGGAGTGTACTCGTAATTTAGTCCTATTTTCCCTGACCACCAATTGCATGAAATAAACATTACAGTAATAAGGCCGCTGAAATCCTATAGCATGTAAATTGTCAATATTGGTCATCTAGACAAAAATGTCCTTTATATTGTTCATAATTTCTTACTAATCTTTCATAGCATTGACTATAACAGCTAAAAAAAATTGCTTGTCAATTATCAAAATATAATTAACACGCCCCAAAAATTTATTACCTCAAGCTTAACAAGAAAACAATTACTATGTATTGTTCATGGCCCTTTCATGAAGATGTTTAATTCGGCCATTCACTTGTATTTAACATCCAAGATGCAGTTTTTGACAATAATACATAAAAACATCTTTCAAAGGGCTAGTCAAGTGCATTTCCACTCTGTAACAAACTGCTGCTATTTCTAAACCATTTTGCTTTGTCCATTTATTTGATTTAATGTAAGGATGTGAACTTGAAACAATGAAAACATTTTAATCTCTTCTAGGTTTCAGCAGATCATTTCCATTTTATCATTACCATGCTTTTCCACCTGGCATTGGGATCATAGTTGGGATTATATTTCAACAAGATGGCAAATATAAATAGCACAAAGAACATTATAGTTTGATTTACTCCACTGAACCTAATGCTTGACAGTGAATAATCAGCTCTTCATGTTTGGAATACTAGCTTGATATCCACCCTCCCATCCTTGCAAATGCTTCAGTCTAATAATCTCATGTCAGTTTGTTCATTGCTCATAGGTGAAATAGAAGTCTTAACCATCAGCCCTTGTCGTTGATAATCATTCGTCCCATTCATTAGTTTATTAAAAATTTAGCTGACTTAAAATATGTTAAATATGTTACTCAGGTTTACACTTTCCTCATCTTTATTATTTATATGAAATTGAGGTTTTCATTATGTCAGCATTGAGAATCTGACAAGTTATTAATGTGTCCCTCTTTGGGTCAGACAGGTAGTTAAAGAATTATGATTTATACTGACTAGTTGTAAATAATATTTGTTATAGATGTATTGGGTACATGAAAATTATTCTGTTTCAAAACAATTTATTTAGTATTCTAATCAATATTCTAAAGGTGTTTAGCCAGCAAGCAGTGAACACTTCAGCGACTTCAGGCAATGTTCCAGTGCAACATTGACTTTTTTTTTCAGCGAATGTAACAACAGGAACAGCTTATGAACTTTTATGAATACTGAATGTTTTTAAATACAGTCAGACTGGATGTTACATAAAAAAAAGAAAATATTATAATAGCAAATGTTAATATTGTCTCAGTAACTTTAAAATTTCCATTGTTCTGGATTAATCTGCTTATTTTTGTTTTAAATCAAATAACGGTCTGGTATTTCGAAGACTCATGGTACATGACAGGTTTGATGTTACACACCAGGTTCTTCAAGTTGAAATGGTTCATTTGCCGATCCTTACTAGGAGAGGCAAGTAAGATAGAGTAACAACATCTCCAAGGCCATGACTCTTCACCTCACCCCTGAAAGTGATGACACAAGGATCTGTGAGAAAACTTGCACCAAAGCATTTTTTTCATTGTTCAATTTGAAAAGAAAGCTTTTTCTTTGTGTCAATGTGGGGATTTTCATGAATCCCATGTAGGTCAAGAAAGCACACATTAAACCAGCATAACAACATCTTTCACATTTTTGTGTATCCAATAAATACATCCCAGACGTAAGAAATTACCCTTCAAATCTTAAGTCAATACTCAAAAAGAATAACGAAAAATAATGACTGACAAAAGTAGGATAAGCCTTTGGAAAGTCTGACATACATACAGTATATACAGCTCCGGAAAAAATTAAGAGACCACTGCACCTTTTTCCAAAAAAGTCGAAAAGGAAGGTTTTGAGTGAGGAACAGAAGGGTTAAAATTAAGAGACCACTGCAAATTGAACGCTTCTGTTCCTCACCCAAAACTTTCCTTTTTTGGAAAAGAAAGAAAAAGGTACAGTGGTCTCTTAATTTTTTCCGGAGCTGTATATACACCGATCAGCCATAACATTACGACCACCTGCCTAATATTGTGTATGTCCCCCTTTTGCCGCCAAAACAGCCCTGACCCATCGAGGCATGGACTCCGCTACAACTCTGAAGGTGTGCTGTGGTGTCTAGCACCAAGACGTTTGCAGCAGATTCTTCAAGTCCTGTAATTTGCGAGGTGGGGCCTCCATGGATCAGATCTGTTTGTCCAGCACATCCCACAGATACTCGATTGGATTGAGATCTGGGGAATTTGGAGGCCAATAAACACATTGAACTCATTTGTTCCTCAAATCATTCCTGAACCATTTTTGCTTTGTGGCAGGGTGTATTATCCTACTGAAAGAGGCCAATGCCATCAGGGAATACCGTTGCCATGAAAGGGTGCACATGGTCTGCAACAATGCTCAGATAGGTGGTACGTGTCAAAGTAACGTCCACATGAATGGCAAGACCCAAGGTTTCCCAGCAGAACATTGCCCAAAGCCTCACACTGCCTCCGCCGGCTTGCCTTTTTCCCATAGTGCATCCTGTTGCAATGTATTCTCCAGGTAAGCGACGCACACGCACCCGTCCATCCACGTGATGTAAAAGAAAATGTGATTCATCAGACCAGGCCACATTCCATTGCTCCGTGGTCCAGTTCTGATGCTCACGTGCCCATTGTAGGGGCTTTTGGCAGTGGACAGGGGTCAGCATGGGTACCCTGAGTGGTCTGCGGCTGCACAGCCCCATACGCAACAAACTGCGATGCACTGTGGGTTCTGACACCTTTTATCAGTTCCAGCATTAACTTTTACAGCAATTTGAGCTACTGTAGCTTGTCTGTTGGATCGAACTACACGGGCCAGCCTTTGCTCCCCACATGCATCAGTGAGCCTTAGCTGCCCATGACCCTGTCGCCGGTTCGCCGCTTTTCCTTCCTTGGACCACTTTTGATAGGTACTGACCACTACAGACCGGGAACACCCCACAAGGGCTGTAGTTTTGGAGATGCTCTGATCCAGCACATCACAATTTGGCCCTTGTCATAGTCGCTCAGATCTTTACGCTTGCCCATTTTTCCTGCTTCTAACACATCAACTTTGAGGACAGAATGTTCACTTGCTGCCTAATATATCCCACCCACTGACAGGTGCCATGATAACGAGATTATCAGTGTTATTCACTTTACCTGTCAGTGGTCATAATGTTATGGCTGATCAGTGTATATATCTGTCCCTTTCCATTTAGTACCCAACTGAACTTCCCATGATATCATATCTTGCACCTGTTTCTCTTCCTGGCCTTGAGGTGGTTAAAGCAGATTGTCCTGCAATGGCATTGTGCTTGTTCTTTTCGATTAAGCAACATTTTTTATGCTCAGTGCCACATGGCCGCGTTGAGAAAAAATTAACCAAATGTTTTATTAATCAGGGCGTAATGTTTAATGCTTTGTATATTACTTTGTCCATCACCCTGGCGTGCATTAAACACTCAACTAAGAAACCAAAAAGAAAGGTTCATCACTGGAGTCAATTGTTGCTTATTTGAGAGGCTTGTATTACTCTACAGTGCATGATGATTCATGTCAGATCTTTGAGGTTATACACTTACACGTGCTTCACCAGTGCAAATGATTTTAATCATCTGAGTTCTGTGAGGGAATAATACTGCAAATAGATCAATACTGTGTGCGTGCCAGACCAAAAGTTGGCCACTTTTCCTCACAGCCCCTGCCAGGATAAGAAGCAGAAGCCACCAGCCATACAATCTTCAAGTACAAATATGGCTAAGCCGTTAAGCTGATGATTGGTGTGGGAACACAGTATGTAAGCGAATGACTTTGAGGTGGAGGAAAGGGCCCTGCTGATTTCTCAATTATATTTCTTCCCCGGGCCTCGGAGAAACAAAAAAGCTAAACTGCATCATTGACAGTCAACAGGGCCAGAGAAACCTCTTGCCCCAAGGTATTGTGGTCCAACAAAGACGGGTAATAGAGCTTGCACCATGTGAGAGAGATTCACGCTGCTCGGAGACCAAGGAGAGGTTACATGGTGAACATAATGACTCAACACTCTGCCTTCTCAGTTTGAGATCAATCTTTAACATCTCTATCTGTAGAGGATAGAATCTTCTAGAATCTGTGTTTGAAATACCGTCATGCGAAGATGAACCGATGAGGAGGAATCACACGTTTTATTTAGGCCTACTGCACAGGGTTTAAGCTTGTGGCTACATATTGAGCTGCTTTTCCAGGAGTAGTGACTGAAAATATAAAATTTAACATTACCAAGGGGTTTCTCTTAGGATCAGAGCTATACATAAATGTCTAACAATATTCAAAAACAAACTTAATATTCAATATTCAAAACAAACAAAAAACAGTTGTGATATCCACACAGAAATAATAAATATAAAATGTATGATGCACGGCATAAAGTAGGTTAGTTTAGACTATAAATATATTCTCCTGTGAACATCATTGTTGGTAAATACTCAGTGGAACTGTCAGTATCTTCCAGGGACACATGTCCCATTTGTTGAATGTCCTGAAAGTGGTGCGGGAGAGAGCAGTTAAGGAGTAGTCAGAGAGGTGTTGTTCAATGTGGTAATGGTCCCTATAGAAGTGGGTATACATTCACTATTGGCTTTCAAATCATCAGAAGCAAGGCACTGGCCTAGTCATATTAGCAACCCATTACAGGTGATTGTTGTATTTGACTACTGCTGAACCAAGTTGATTGAAAACAAAATGTCATTTTCAATAATGACCTAGGAAAGGGCATTAATTGCAGGATAAGATCCAGAACAGCATAAATACTGAAAAAGAAAATACAAATGAATAGATACGCACTATGTACAAGGGAATAAAAAATAAACAAGAAATTACACTGAATTCAGCGGGGATAGTTGATAGTTGTGAGTTTACTAACCTCTTAATTTAAACATATCCCACCACTACTTTGATATTTCTAAGTAATTTAGGTGACATCCAGAGAGATACTCATCTGACTGAGTTACTTGGAACAACACATTTCATGTCCACTTAAAAAAGAGTGGATCTACAGTATGCCATGTATATAACCTTGAATTATTCTAAGTGTTTTTAAACATATGATAGACTTCATAGACCATAGAAGACCATATAATTATATTTTAGTGAGAACTACTTGAATTTCTTCAGAACTGCTTTTAACAATCTATTTGAATTGAAACTACCCAATCGTCAGAAAGAGAGATAGCGAGTTAGGAGACACCATTGGCGGCATTGGCAGGAAGGAGCCAGTGAAGAGTATCTAGAAACGTCCGTGTGTATCATAGCAACGGACTGCCACTCTCCACTTTGAAAGGTGTAGGAGTACCTCACAGTGCAGGTCTTTAATGTTCCTGTCTGTCTATTTTAAGTGATCTTGTTTCCAAGCTAGCAATCAAGTAATTAAACCTCTCCATCATATTTATTTATCGCAACAGTGTCTTTGAAAACCTACAACTGTTTCACCGCCCACTGTTAACACCACCTTGCACTTCTATTAAACTATTAAGACTCTTATAAAAGTGAGAAAGCTGTTCACAGTGTTAGAACTGTGCTCCTTAAAGTCCCCCATGACGACTTCAATACAAACAAACACAAAGGATAACCGCATGTCTAATGAATTATCATATTTTTGAAATGCTAAGTCTGACAGAGTTACCTATACCATTTCACAAAACAATAATAAAGACTTGTTGTTCAACTGTGTAAGTGGAGTTGGACTCAGAAAACAACAGGTATGATGTACCATCCTGGAGCATAACCTATATTCAATCTATGCATTGCTGAATGCCATGATTTGTAGGCAGACTATAAGGTTTAATTTTCACAAAGACCAATCAATCATTTCACAAAAGTAAAGAAACGTAAGTATAAGGGTTTCCCATGTGCTCATGCTCGGGACGGTATTCATGGAAGAGGAAAACAGATCATCATAGAGTGTTAGATAAACAAAATAGATGCATAGTGTAGCAATCACGCCATCAATGGTATACAGTATAGAAAAAAAGTAGTACAATCTCATCCCCAGCTGTCACGGACATTACTATACATATGTACATTTGTCCTCATCCCATGACGGGAAAGGTGGAAAGGAGAGTACAGAAAAAAAATAATTGCACTCATCAGCTTAACAAGAACTTGTTTGTCTGAGTATGTTGTGATACATGATGGTTGGGTTCAAAATCCATTGCAGAATAGATCTCCAGTAGGATGGCTGATGATCACTGCATCCTACAAATACATTTTCTTATTGTCTTGCAGTCATTCACAGACAGACCAATTGCTCATGACCATTGATAAAACCTACTGTACTAATCAGTTATTGGGCATGGTTGAACTACTACTGAAAACAATGATCCCCACAGCATGATAAACTTGCTGTACACATTGCTCTTTTTCATTCCACTTTGCTAAAGCATGCTACTGAACTAGTACGATCTGTATAACTAACAGAAGACATTAATAGTAATCACAGTATAGGAGCTTTGTCACTGCGTAGGTGCAGTCCATCGCATACACCAGGAGTTCCATGAACTCCCATGAAACACATCCCCAATGGGTTTGGGATCTTGTCTGGATAAATAAACGGAACAACAAAATATAATCTTCAATAAAGAACAATATTTGTTACATTTAACTGAACATTGACTGCCCTCTAATACCTTACTTTTTATTAGAATTTGGTGACATACAGTTAGCAGACATTATATTAGGTGCACCCATGTAGAATCAGGTTAGACCCCTTGGGCTCAGAAAAAACGTCAATAATTTGGGGCATTCAATCAACAAGAGAATTTCTTTCCGCAGTTGCTGCAGGTTGAACGGTGGTAGTGGTTAATGGTGGGAACAGAACATTCCAGTCAGCACACCACTGTGGGACTGAATAACTGTTTGCGTGTTTGTGGAACACCTGTTGCCAGAGGTGTAAAAATTACTCAGTAAAAATACACTGCTCAAAAAAATGAAGGGAACAGTTAAATCACAAATCACGTCTTGATGAACGAAATATTTAAAGATGAAAATCTTTACTGTATATTGTGTAATTCGATGAGAACAAAATGACGTAACAACAGTTAATGGAAACCAAAATCATCAATCGATTGACGGCTGGATTCAATCTCACACCGAAAATCAAAGTAATCATTTGAAATCACAGGCTGTTCCATCTTGAGTGAACTTCATCACGGCAACTCATAATGTGAATCAGTAGTGTGTATGGCCCCCACGTGCCTGTATGCACTCCTGACAACGTCTGGGCATGATCCTGATGAGACGGCAGATGGTGTCCTGGGGGATCTACTCCCAGTCCTGCATCAGGGCATCAGTGAGCTCCGGACAGTCTGTGGTTCTACTGTACTTGGCGGTGTTGGATGCACCGATACATAACGTCCCAGAGGTTCTCAACTGGATTCAGGTCTGGGGGATGTCAGGGACAGTCAATGGCATCAATGACTTTGTCAGCCAGGAACTGCCTCCACAATCTGGCCACATGAGGCTGGGCATTGTCCTGCACCAGGAGGAACCCAGGGCCCACTGCACCAGCAAAAGGTTTAATGATGGGTCTGAGGATTTCATCCTGGTGCCTAACAGCAGTTAGGGCAACGTTAACTTGCACGTGAAGGTCTGTGCGACCCTCCAAGTATATGGCTCCCCAGACCATCACTGACCCACCGCCAAACCGGTCATGCTGGATGATGTTGCAGGCAGCATAACGTTCACCATGGCGTCTATAGACTCTTTCACCTCTGTCACGTGCTCAGTGTGAATCTGCTCTCACCTGTGAAGCGAACGGGGCGCAAATGGCAGGCCTGCCAATTCTGGTGTTCTCTTGTGAATGCCAATCTAGCTGCACGGTTCTGAGCTGTGAGCACAGGTCCCACAAGAAGACGTCGGGCCCTCATGCCACCCTCATGGAGACTGTTTTTGACAGTTTGGTCAGAAACATGCACACCTGTAGCCCACTGGAGGTCATTTTGTAGGTCTCTGGCAGTGCTCCTCCTGTTCCTCCTCGCACAAAGGAGCAAATATCGGTTCTGCTGCTGGGTTGGTGCCCTTCTACGGCCCTGTCCAGCTCTCCTCGTGTAACGGCCCGTCTCCTGGTATCTCCTCCATGCTCTTGAGACTGTACTGGGAGACACAGCAAACCTTCTTGCTATGGCACGTGTAAGTGTGCCATCCCGGAGGATCTGGACTACCTGTGCAAACTGAATGGGCTGCAGGTACCGCCTCATACTACCAGTAGTGACAAGGACACTAGCAAAATGCAAAACTTGAGAAGAATCAGTCAGAAAGGATACAGAGAGAGTAATTGTCTGTGGCCACCACCTTGAAAACTATTCCCTTTTTGGGGGTTGTCATGCTGTTGCCTCTCCAGTACTCCTGTTGTTACTTTCACTTGCACCAAAACAAGTGACATTGATTCACAATCGCTTATGCTTCCTAACTGGACAGATTGATATTCCTGAAGTTTAATTGATTTGGTATTATACTGTGGTGATTACGTGTTCCATTAACTTTTTTTGATCGGTGTACCTGGGTGTGTTCATTAGGAAAGGGAAATATTTTTATAGACCTAAATGTTCAGGTAAAGGGAGTTCATAACTAACCGGTAACCTTAATTGATCGGTGAAACAAAAAAAAGGGAAAAAGGGCTATTTAAGGTCAGTTAGTCCTAATCTGCCTTTACCTCCTCGTTTAGGTCTCAATTAGGAACCCCCCTCACCTGATGAAAACAGCTAAGCACTTTTCACTCGTCTGCCTGTTGCACAATTCTTAACATTCTGTTTTGGTCTTTCTCATCAACTCAGTATCCTTGTCTGCCTGCTAATGTCAAATGGGATAATGATTCTATTCAGTAGGTCTGAAAGACATCTGTGAATTTCTGTAGACTGCTCTTTGAGCATTGCCACAAACTGATTGACAAATACCTGTATGTGTTTTCATCATGGCAACATTATCGTTTCTGTTGTAGGAAGCATGCCATTCATACATCTCTTAACAGCTATTAATGCCCTTCAAATAACTGGTATTTCAGTGCATGTTTGGAGGAAATACTAAAGTTTGGTTACTCTTCAGGCTGTACTCTCACTCAAATAATTTAACAAATGTAGTTTATATGCTGCTATTTAAGAAACATTGCACCTGTATATATTATTAGGCTATTTATAATGTCATGTGTTGACACCTGATTCCGATGGCTGATGCCTGCTCTGCTTGTTCAACCATTACTAGACCAGCCAACACACTGTCCTGCCTTAGCACTGTGAACCTAGACTTATTGAAGTATATGATCGGTCTGCAGGGGGGCTGCAGGTGGTCAGAAAATGTGCTTTTTCTTCCACAATTTTAACAGTTGGAAGTATACATGAAATCCTCAGCTATTTTACATTGCATTGGACAATTCTCTGTTTAGAATGATTATACTAAGTCTTTTTCTACTACTACTGCTGCTACAAATAATACCAGGCATGTTAATAATAACAATATTGATTAGGAAGTAATCTTAAGGAACAGAACAAAATACTTTTCACTTTAAGAGCACAAGGATTATTACTTTTTTTGGTTACTGGTGAGATGCTTTCACCGTTGGTTTACCCACCAACCCTAAATGTTTTTTCACAAAATGATTAGATCAGAGTCTGGCCCGATGATGTCTATGTTAGTTTTAAGTGTAACCAACCCAACCAAAAGGTCACTATTGATTAACGTTCATCAATTTAACCTCAAATGTTTAATTCAACATTTACTAACATAGGAAAATAAAACAGTGGGCATGCACAGCCAAGTAAATGTATTGTACAAAAGTACGTAATGCATGTAGCCAACATGGAACGACTTTCAAAAGTGAAGGTGTCGACTCTGTGAAGAGGTTGTTGAGTGACAGTGTTTTTCATCTCTCTCTGGGACAGTGGAACCATTTCTTGTTCAGCCTCAGATTACTGTGACTCGGGTTTTGATTATTTTATTTGTAACATCTCTAAATAGTGACAAGGCATTTCAATTTCTAGGTGTGTTTTCAACCTCAACAGAGTGAAACGCACAGTTGGGTAACATTTGTGAGAACTTAAAACTGTAGACCAGGGACCGTATTCACAAAACATCTTAAGGTTAAAAGTAGCTCCTAAAAAAATGGGCATGTCAGTCCTAACTTCAGGACTCTTAAATTTTGGCCTAAGAGTACCACAAAGTGTTTTAGCATTAAAACCAGCTCCTAAATCTGGTACAAGTTAGGAGTAGTCAAGAGGACTCCTAAATCACTAAGACCAAATCACAAACAATCCTAAAGGCTGCTGCCGGCAGTCTGCCTGGTAATCCGTTCAACATTTTAGAAACACTTAATGACACCGAGCTTTTAAAAAGGTATCAGCTTAATCGCGACGGTATTATGATCATAGTAGAGCTAGTCATTGATGCAGTCACTTCACCAACAGCAGTGCAGACAAACTACGTTTAGCTCAGTCGTCTGTCATTTAAATATTACATCAAACAATAAATGCCCTCTCCAAACCCCATATTGTCCAAAAAATTCTGTTTTCCTCATTCGCCAACTACAAATAAACAAATCCAACTTCATGGCCATAGCTGGACCACCCGGTGTAGTTGGTGCTATAGATAGGATACATAATTGCAGTAATTATTTCACCATCAAAAGATGAACACGTATTTTTGTACGAGCTGCCAGACATGTAAGAGGCTGACAATTAGCTGAACATATCTTGACTAGTCAGTATGTCATTCTTGGTTTCATGTTACTTAGCCTACATTTTATTTTAGCCTTATTTTAATATATTTACTTAAATATGGCAACATGACACATTCGTCTACAGTTTTGCTATGATGAATTCACTGACATAGACCCCTCCCCTATCAGCCAATCACTGTGGGCATAGTAAGAAAGCTTGTTCGTGGAACATGACATCATCCATAGCAACAGGGTCAACCCCGCCCTTTCTCCTAGCTATAGACACATTCCTTAGTAAAAGTTGGTCTTAGCAGATTTGTGAATAGGCTTTAAGAGGAAACTCTAAAGCTAAGAGGAAGAGGAAACTCTAAGCTAGGAACATTTAGTGCTGTTTAGGAGTCCTCCTAGTGGTAAGATAAATGTTTTATGAATAGACAGTACATGTACATGTTCCATGTTCCATGTACATGTTCATATGAATTTGAAACTAAAAAGGAATGAGTGAAGGTCAACTACCGATATTGACTTCATTTGTACAACAACACAAATATGGCTTTACTTGCTTTATGAAGGGTCGCATCATCTACTGTGCACCTGTCATTAGAAAGTTTTTCACACTGTCCTTCAATACTACGTTGGTAGGGTCTTTTCTGTCAATTATTTAGCCACCACTTTGGTGGCATAGTTCGCATGTCAGTGGTAGGCCACAGGCTTCTCTGAGTTTGTAGGTTTTCTGTCTTCCACAAACACCTCTTACAAGTATTAACTCTTTTTTGTCTTTGCTGCATCCTATAGCAGACTCACAGGGTACGTTGGATGTTTACCAATGAAATTTGTTTGGTTTTATTGTATTTAGGCATATACTGTACATTCAGAAAGATGTCAATTATAGATATCTAGCTTTGACTCTCTTGATCAGTCCTGCTGTTCTAATTTGCTTGTATGAGTCAATTACTGCAACTCCACATATTCCCCACTCAATTAAAATGTTAAAATTAGAACGGCTAAACACGTTTCCCAAGAAAGTGGAAAGAAATCGTAATTGCGAGTTTAAGATTGAGGAATACAAGCAGAATTTGGTTGAAATACTGTAGAAGGAACTTTTGTAGGTACACAGCTTTTGGCTTTTGGCAAATAAGAAATTAAAACCTACAGTAGCACCTGTGATTAGAAAAATACGTAAAAATAAACATAATAAACAATATAAACTTAGGATCTACTCATGACAGTAATAGTTTGTCTTGTCTTTGCTGAGGAGAGGAGAATCAATTCGACATCCTGCTTGGCTGTTTGATATTTTGTCTTCTCTCTGCTGTGTAGCTTCAAGACATTCCCCCGATGACCAGCATCTGAATGGCTTTTCGGTAGAGCAGGGCCTCCGTTACCTGGCAGCTGGGCTGGCTGACACACTCTTGATCCTACTTTTTACTGTTTACTTCCATGCCTCTCCTTTAAGTCCAACCTAGCAGGTTGCTGAGTAAACAATTCGGGGGGAGGTTGGGAGTTCGCATTCCCCAGCTGGTCGGTATAAGGAGGAGTAACTTGTCTCCAATGGTAAACTATGTAGGCTTAGCGGTGAGATTCTAGGCCTCTTGTTGCATCTGCTGAAACTTTTCCAGGTCTTGGCACGTTGGGCCATATTGCGAGCATTTAGTCTCTTGTGAACATAACATGTTCTGTCAGCGTCTGATGAGGGAATTGTTGACCTTCCTGAGCCTCCATCACGACATTCTTAACCCCCTAGATGGATACACATAGAACAGCTCAAATGGGAAGAAACCAGTAAAGGCCTGTGGTACTTTTTGAAGGGCAAGCTACAGTTAGGTCCGGAAATATTTGGACACTGGCACAATTTTCATCATTTTTCTTCTGTATGCCACCACAATGGATTTGAAATGAAACAACCGAGATCCGATTGAAGTGCAGACTTTCAGCTTTAATTCAGTAGGTTGAACAAAAACATTGTATGAAAGGTTTAGGAATTGCAACCATTTTCATACACAGTCCTCTTATTTCAGGGGCTCAAATGTAGTTGGACAAATTTACACAATCATAAATAAAATGTTCATTTTTAGTACTTTCTCGAGAATCCTTTGCAGGCAATGACTGCTTGAAGTCTGGAACGCATGGATATCACGAAACGCTGGGTTTCCTCCTTTGTGATGGGTCTTTCTGCCGTAAGTTTTGTCTTCAGCAAGTGAAATGCATGCTCGATCGTGGTGGGAGATCAGGTGATTGACTCTGCCATTGCAGAATATTCCAATTCTTTGCCTTGGGTTGCTTTTGCAGTATGTTTTGGCTCATTGTCCATCTGCAAAAGTGAAGCGCCGTCCAATCAACTTCGCTTAATTTGGCTGCATCTGAGCTGACAGTATATCCTTATACACTTCAGAATTCATCCGGCTGCTTCTGTCTTCTGTCACATCATCAATAAACTCTAGAGACCCAGTGCCATTGGAAGCCATGCATGCCCATGCCATCACACTGCCTCCACCATGTTTTGCAGATGATGGGGTCTGCTTCAGATCATGAGCCGTTCCAAGCCTTCTCCATACTTTTTTCTCCTCATCATTCTGGTACAGGTTGATCTTAGTTTCATCTGCCCTATGAATGCTGTTCCAGAACTGGGCTGGCTTTTTTAGATGTTTTTGGCAAAGTCTAATCTGGCCTTCCTATTCTTGAGGCTTATGAATGGTTTGCACCTTGTGGTGAACCGTCTGTATTTGCTCTCGTGAAGTCTTGTCTTTGTGGTAGACTTGGATAATGGCATGCCTACCTCCTGGAGAGTGTTCTTCACTTGGCTGGATGTTGTGAAGGGGTTTTTCTTTACCATGGAAAGCATCCTACGATCATCCACCACTGTTGTGTTCCGTGGACGTCCAGGCCGTTTTGTGTTGCAGAGCTCACCAGTTTCTTATTTTTTTCTCAGAATGTACCAAACTGTTGATTTGGCCACTCCTAATGTTCCTGATATCTCTCTGATGGATTTTTACTTTTTTTGCAGTCTAAAGATGCCTGTTTCACTTGCATTAAGAGCTCCTTTGACCACATGTTGTGGGTTCACAGCAACAGCTTCCAAATGCGAATGCCACACATGGAATCAGCTCTAGACCTTTTACCTACTTAATTGATGAAGAAATAACTAAGGTAAAGGCCACATCTGTCCATGAAACAGCTTTTGAGTCAATTGTTCAATTACTTTTGGTCCCTTGAAAAAGAGGGGGCTACATATTAAAGAGCTATAATTCCTAAACCCTTCCTCCAATTTGGATGTGAATACCCTCAAATTAAAACTGAGAGTCTGCACTTTAAGCCCATATTCATTATTTAACTGTAATTTGAATATATTTTGGTAAACAGCAAAAAACACAACAAAACTTGTGTCAGTGTCCAATTATTTACGGACCTGTATATCAAAAAAATTGGGATATACGAACTGTATATCCCAATTTTTCCCATTATGCTCAACCATATTCCTCAACATGGACTTTAGGGTTTATTCTTGTATTAATTTGTTTCACCCCAAAAAATCGGCACAGATCCCTAGTAAGTCTTGACTTGAAAGGTGTTCCCTGATCCCTTCAGGATGGCTCCCAGAAGCCCCATCTGCAAGAACAAGAGGTATAGTTATTTTGCAATCCATTTATTTGATATCTTCTTCAGCAGTATGGCCTCTGGGTATCAGGTTGCAGAATAATATAATCAATAATTACAAAGAGTATGTACTCATGACCCAGTACTGAGTTTGGTAAAGGACCCACCAAGTTCATGACCAATCTTTCATACAGCGTTTCTATAATAGGTAGTGAGATGTGTAAGCACTGAGAACAATCCCCCCTTCCTTCTTCACTAAACAATTATTAATGTTGTAATGAGGAAGTTACCTCTCAGTGACTGTTGAAATTATTCCTTCACATAACCTTTAATTGACGTTGGATAGTGTAGGTCTGAGACTCTCATTGAGCCCATCCCCCACCCCCTGAACTCTTCCTGCAAGTGGAAATCCTGGCTTTCTGGTCTATGTGGAAGGGCCTCATTTTCAGAGTCTCAACGTTCTGCCATTAAAACCTGGAAAGTTCCTTCCTTATTCACATTATATAATGGAAAAGGCAGAAGCTAACTTGGAATGTAACCTTTCCTAGTCCTGGATGACGTATAGTGTGTGAGGGCTTGTTTGGCAGCATAGGTCCTTTTTGGCTTGAGGTTACTGAACAAAGAACAGTCTTGGCCCCGTACATAGAGCTGGCACCATCAACATGTCTCAGACCCCACTCTCATGATACATTTGCCATTTTTTTTCTACTATTTGGACGTGCATCAGTGCAACCATTCTGCCTGAGAACAGCTTTGCCTCTGCCCCTTTTCCCCAAACTTCTACCGGAACCACGCATACTGGTATCCCCAGTATGATGAGCTTTTGTCTTTGGTCTAGTTGAAGTGTGAAGTCTCACATTGTGACACACAGTATTTCAAGTCAAGTCAAAGTTTATTCATCAAATACACCGAATAACACAGGGTCATCCTGCACAATGACATTCTTGTTACATGGCACCCAACATCAACGTAGTAAGAATTAAAAGTGGTATAAAGCAAAATACTTGCAAAAATATAGCAATAATATACATAACAATGTAAAATAACAGCAATTTAAAAAAATAATAGCATGGGGAATATGAACAATATGGGTAGGAGTATTGAATATTATAGATGTAGCAAGTATAGCAATAATATACATAATGTAAACTAGCAGCAATTTTAAAAAGAGTAGGCTGGGGAATATGAACAATATGGGTAGAGGTATAAAATATTGTAGATACAATATGAGTGTAATATGCCGATGAATGGTACGTATCAAGGAATATTCAATGTACATTGAATGTACATGCAAAGACATCAGTGCAACTGGAATTTTTGTGTGATCAGTATGATCATGGATCCGTGTTGTTGGTTGAGGAGCCTTATGGCCTGAGGGAAGAAACTTTTTGTGAGTCTGGAAGCGCATGCACCGATGCTCCGGTAAGCGTCTACCAGACGGCAGCAGTGTGAACAGGCCATTGCCTGGGTGGCTGTAGTCTTTTGATGATGTTCCTTGCTTTCCTAAGGCATTGTGTATGGTAGATGCCTTGCACGGAGGGGAGATGGCAGCCGATGACATGCTACGCAGACTTCACCACCCTCTGAAATGACTTGCTGTCCGCAGCGGAGCAGCTGCCGTACCAGGCAGTAATGCAGCCTGAGAGGATGCTCTCAATGATGCACCTGTAGAAGTTGGTGAGATTTTTTGCCAAACGTCTTCAGTTTAGTCGAAAGAAGTTCCTTACGTACTCTGAGCATAGCACAGACATTACACGGAGATTATCCAGGGCTTTTGGTTGGGGAAAGGCCGAACATTTACCCTCGGGACAACATCATCGATCCACTTGGGGATGTACTATGCTGAGACAGAGTATGTGTATTCAGCAATGTCCCCATCGCCTGCATCACAGAACATCTGCCAGTCAGTTGTCTATAGGATGGGAGGAGCAAAATCGATGTGTGATTCGCCTTACCAAAAGCAGGGCAGGGGATGGGTTTGTAGCCATTTCGAATTTGTGAATAACAATGGTCTAGAGTCTGATCCCCACGGGTAGGAAAGTTAATGTGCTGGTGGTATTTTGGGCAGAAAATACTTTCCTCAAATTAGCCAACAACAATAAAAGCTGCCTCAGGGAGAGCGTCCTCTAGTCCATTCATTACTCCATATAGGTCTTCAAGCGCGCGCGTTTTATCCGCCTGTGGGGGAATGTAGACTGCAGTGATTATGAATGGCATTGGAGAGAGGGCATTGGAGAGACGGCATTGGAGAGAGGGCATTGCTGAGAGGGCATTGAGAGAGGGCATTGCTGAGAGGGCATTGGAGAGAGGGCATTGGAGAGACGGCATTGGAGAGAGGGCATTGCTGAGAGGGCATTGAGAGAGGGCATTGCTGAGAGGGCATTGGAGAGAGGGCATTGTTGAGAGGGCATTGGAGAGAGGGCATTGCTGAGAGGGCATTGGAGAGAGGGCATTGCTGAGAGGGCATTGGAGAGAGGGCATTGCTGAGAGGGCATTGGAGAGAGGGATGCCCTCTCTCCAATGCCATTTGAGGGTGGAGTCACTGACTTGTTGTTGTCTCTCTGTTGTGCCCATCGAGCAATTGGAGTTAACTCTGCTGGCAATACTCGGCCCTCATTTCAGGGTGGTTGCGGTTGGTTGGTGTCCCTTTGGTTGATGCATGGTAATGTGGGTGGATTGACTTCCTGCCTGTTGGGTTCTGCCCCGGAGAGGGCCACAATACTGGACCCCTCCTGTCTCAGCCCCAAGGTTTTACGCTTGCACTTCTCCTTCTTCACTGTAAATCCTTGTAAATCTAAGGAATACGCTCTCTAATTTTCCTTGTCTCCTGCTCTGTTTAAACTTAGGAGGACATGAGGTCTTGGCCCACACCCAGAGTACCAGGGTCATTGCTGCCCTGTCCAAAGTCCCCCTGGTTGTGTTGCAGATCAAGACGATACCTGATGATTCCAGCTGCCACTCTGCTGACCACATCCCATTTTTGACAGTCACAGAGATATTTTTGAGGTGGCTCTGAGATTATTTCATAGGAATTATATTTTGATTGCCATGATACAACCATACAGCATGCAAAAGCATGATGTTTTGAGACTGTATGAATGGTAGAATGACTTCGAAAATGTGGAGAAAAACCAGATAAGGATCCAAGCAAGTCTAGTTCAGCCGGCTCGCGATTGGAAGGGATGAATGTTGTTGTCCCTGGCTGGTTTCAATCCACATTGTGGCAGACTGTCTTTAACCATCACGCTATTTAAACAGCAGGAATGCAGATTTTACCTCAGCCATTACACTTTTGCTGAAATAACGTGGACAACGGAACATTAATTAATGGAACTAAAGCGTACTCTTGTACAAAGATTACTGTAGATGGCTAGCTAATTGCTACACAATACCTATAATGAAATCAATGACTTCAATCACTCCAAGGCTGGTTTGTTTGTTTAGAAACAGTACAAAAGCAAGCAAGCAAACAAGTTTATTTATATAGCACAATTCATACATAGAAGCAATTCAATGTGCTTTACAAAGAAAAATAAAACAAATATAAAAATACAATAGCATAAAAACAAATAGCATAAAATCAAATGAAAACATCAAAACAACATCATAAGAAAACATAGAATAAAAGGGTAACGTAATACAATTATTCTCTTAAATATATGAGATTCATGGTATTACAGAGTGGATATATATATTGTTGTGCGACAGCTGAAAAGTACTGAGTGGATAAATATTTCTGAGAGACAAAAATTGGAACGTCTGAGAGGGGAATCGAACCGGGGTCAAAATATTGAAAGTTAGGGATGTTCCCACAAGACCACAGGACTTGCTGGTAGCCAGTTAAACCAATGCTTACACTGTTTGAGGAATGCCTTGTTTTCAGAAACTATTCCCTTGATATTCCCTTCTAAAACCAGACTATGTAGTATTGAGCCTCTCTCTTAATCGCACTAGGTGACGGAGCTAATGAAAAATTATTTCCCAACAGCATCATGTGTTGATATTGCAAAATACACGAAATGACAATGAACACTTAATCAAAACACCTAGAGCTTTGTGCTTTAAGTTGCTTCCTCTATGAACAAAGTTCAGTCTAATCTGTGTCTGTAAGCGGCTAAATACCTCCTCCAGGATGCATGCACAGAAGAAATGCCAGTCTGCACATGAGACTGAACTTCACAGAGTTAGCACCATTAGTTTGCAATATATGGATCAACATTTCTCTCAAATGTAAGCAAATCGATATAATTGTATCCCCTTTTATGTGCAACAAACTGAACTGCAAGAATTGTGATTTTGTTGAAAGTAAAAATACAACAATAAGGTTTGGGGTGGATAAAAACCTGTGCTTATATTTTGTGAGTTGTATTTTTAAGATAGAAAAAGAGCCTCATGACAGGAAAACTCAAAGGGCCTAAATTGTTTTATGCCAGTTTTATTTGCAACTGTATCGATTATAAAGTGGTAAACATAATATCAATTGCATTTATTGATTCATTCCAATCAAAATATCTAGGTAAACTATTCAGCCTAAGTTGGAATATGAACTAATTGTTATTCCATTGTCTCACGGGCTATGATTACGAGTTAACACTTGCTTTCCCCCATTTAGAGAGACAAGGCACAGTGTCCCAGTTACATGTAGTATAGCATGCCATATCACAAATGTTTAGGTGTTGGCTGCTGCATTTAACAGTTTTTGCTTGGGAGTGATACGTTTTCATACTTTGATAAGCAGGCTACTGAAGGAAAGTGGAGAGCACGCCTTGAGCTATGTGTGTTGGGCCTGGCCTACATGATCTGCGAATTGCGTAAATGTAATTGGTAAAGACAGGCAAAGAGCCTGCAGCGCTCTAATGTAAAGGACAGGTGGCTCTGTGTGTTGATATGCAAGTTATAGCGAGATTAGCCTAGAACTTAACAGATAAGTATTGGTCAGTCAATGAGGGAGTGACCGATAAGCGCATGAAACATGTAAGCTTACATTTAAAGAAAAACTAGACAGTAACTTGAATGTCAATTGCACGCTGGCTTGGATTTTACAATGGTTGGAAACCGGCCCACTGCCACTTGACTGCACCTTCCCCTATTGTCTCAAACTATCACCTTTGTACACTTGAAAGAGTCCAAGATGGCTTTGGTACGTCCACAACTGTGCTACTCATTTCCACCTCTACAAGACAAACATTATTTAACGCTGATTTGACTGAATCATTTAAATGCACTGCGCGTTGTTTTTTTGACTATTTGAGTATTTGTAAAAAAACATAAAAAAACAAACAAAAACAAAAAATCCTAAACCAGTAAAATTATACATTATAGAGAATTTCTGAAAGAATGTAAGGGATTTTATAGAGCCCACTATAGAGTATGTTAACCCTTTTGTGACCAGGTATATTGACAAAAAACCTGGTGCAGTACTTTCTCTTGTGCAATTGTGACCTGTGAATAAATTGCAGGAGAGAAAGTGAGTCCATTTAAAAAAAATATATTAGCTCCCACCGTTACATTTTTTTTTTTTTTTAGCTAACTGAAGTTTGGAGACCCCTGCGAATAGACATTCATGTATAGTATGAATTCAGTTATTGTGTTATTGTAAATCATTTCTGTGTTTAATCCCAGAACAAGAGAAAATAATAACTCTGTGTCAACAGTTGAATTATGCTCCAACATTTATCAGTGTGCACCTATATTTTTAGCTTAGCACTTGCTCAACGTCATAAATGCCAGTTTAGTGCACTATCCAGGGCTGTTCAACCTTCACTGGCTCCCCATCAACTTTAAAATCCTGGTTAACAACTACCAAGCTGTCCTATCCACAACTCTGGATACACGTACCCTTCACTTCTCCAGGTCTATCTCCCATCCGCAGTGCCACAGCAGACTAAAAACTATGGGTGAGGGCGCTTTCAGTTGTGTGACTGCTCAACTGTGGAACGCACTTCCAGTCAATGTCAGGGCTGCCGAGTCTCTGGTCTCATTAAAGGCACTGCTAAAGACGGAGCAGATCAGAAAACATGTCAAGGACCTACATTAATTCTGTTGTACTGTCTGCTGGAACTGACAACACCTGCTTTGATTGTTGCCTGTGTTTTTGATTGTATTTATAATTATCACGATGATGATTATTATTGTCAGTAGTAGTATTATGAGTGATTTTATAACCACACCTTTAAGCTTGAGCATTAATCAAGGCAAATAAAAAACTTTCCAAGAAGCCAGATGGCATTATAAAGTTCTTCCCAATGTTGTAATGTAATGGACGTGCTGAAATAACTAAATATTAAATATTGTATAATAAATTATTCATCACACTAAGACCATTCTGTTTCTGAACCTTAAACAGTAGCCTCCCTTCAAGCAAAACCACTGGTGACCCTTCATAAAAACCTTCAAAAAATAAGTGTCCCATTTTTAAAGTGGACTTTATATATAGCATTCTAGACCTTCTGTCTAAAAGCCTTGCAAGTACTCTGAAAATGCATTGAGGACAAGTGTATGGCTTAATACATAATTCCACAGTATCACATTAAAGTTATATCCTATCACCAGTCTCGTTATTAAATGTTTATAAGTGAGGTTGCCAGTTGTCTCAGACTACCTTAAGAGCTCTGTATTTATTATTAAGGATCTGACTATATAATGCTATATTCAGTCTTCAACTTTATGGCAACTAGTGATACGATGCTCATCTGAAAGTATTCCTCTCGATGTGAAATACTGGGCAAAAGTACACCATATACATTTTGAAAGTTCCTAGCTACACCCAATGGAAATCTCTGTAACTTTCATGTCTTGCTGAGTGTCTGTGAAGCCAAAGAGATACTGTATTTCTCAGAATATTTTAATAGATGGTTGAAATAAAGACATTTATTGGAAGAGGTACATTATTAGCCGGTTTCGGAGACTGGATTAAGGCTAGTCAAGGACTAAAAAATCGAACTAAAAAAACTCCATTGAGCTTGTTTTTTAGTCCTAGACTAGCCTTAATCCAGTGTCTGCTAAACTGGCCCCATATGTATTACAAATTAATCCATGAAAAACAGGGACTAAAATGAAAAATTCTTTACTTTGAAAAATGATTATTTAGACTAGTTTTGAATGAATGGGAAGAACAAATCTAAGATGTTAGCTAGCAACAGTTTTATATACAGTGCCTTTCCAAAAAATTCTCTGAAAATTCTCAAATTTTACTGAATTAAAAATGTTACATTTAAAGGATATTTAGTTTTGATATTTCATTTTATAACACTGAATCTCAAAATAAAAAAAACATTCTCAAAATGAACTAAAGTGAGCTTCACTTCTTCACAAACGGAGGAGTAACACAAATATTTTGGTTTAACTTCAAAATGGACCATTCAACTAGCAAAGCTGACCCAGAATTGGATATCAAATTGCAGACGAGCAATACAACAAATCTCATCTTTACCCCAGAAATGTTTAGCGTAAATGTATGTAGACACCTGACTCCCTATGTTAAACTATACAGAATAATAATATTCAACCGTTTCCTTGAAATACAAATCACATGGGCGTATATAAAACACAATTGTTCCAATTGCTTCAAAGCAGACAGAGATGTACAAATTCTCTAGTTCTCTTAATCAGACTTATTAAGTGTTGTCAGACTATGGCCGTCATACCGTACCTGTCCTGAGAATACTTTGCATCGCAACCCGTCAGGCACTTTAAACAATATCCAATCTCATCTGGGACCATCCAGTCATGTGGGTCCCATACAGCTCAAGTAGGCCCTATATAGTTCAGTTGGTAGAGCGTGATGCTTACAACACCAGAGTTTTGGTTCGATTCCCACAGGGGTCAACACAAGCATAGTATGAGCATGTATGAAGTCACTATTGTAAATCACTCTGGATGTCCCCACCAGAGGGAGATAAATGAAACGTCTGACTGATGGGTTTAATTTGAAA
Organism: Esox masquinongy; assembly: GCA_016801175.1. Classification (NCBI taxonomy): domain Eukaryota; kingdom Metazoa; phylum Chordata; class Actinopteri; order Esociformes; family Esocidae; genus Esox; species Esox masquinongy. Next base: position 24,410 of record JACXGI010002164.1, read on the forward strand.
CCTATGGTCTATGCATAATGTTTTGTTGATTAGGCTACAGATGTCACAGAGAATTGAAAAAGGTTTTTACATTTTACACATTCTTGTTCCCTTGACAGAAAAAAAGGAAAGTATGAAATAACATACACCTGTCCATCAAGTCATTGTTTAATGTTAAAGGAGATGACTCTTATGGGTTTTGTCAAATAACAGTAATTTACCCACTTCTGCTACTCTTAGTCCGTGGTGGTGATGGCATGTAATGACATGATCCACTAAACCACAGAGCTTTTGACTAAAGTGATCATTTTTCCCCATTGCTGTTGCAATGAGTTTGAAACCAATTCGGGACAATATCATTTTTAGACAGAAAACCCTTCACTGTTGTTCCTTGAACCCTATGTACTCTGATGACAGCTATAAATAATTGAAACTTCTTTTGAAGTTGGTAAACAAAAAATCTAAAAAAATAAATAAAATATCTAAAATAAAAATAAATATTGCAATTATAATAATAATTTGGTTTTGAAGCAAATGGAGGAAACTAAACTGATGGGTATCATCCTAACCAGCAAGCAAGTATGATCAAAACATATAGATTTAGTCATCTGCTTGACATCTCAGTTAACAGATCTTCTACATGCCCTTGTTTTGTGGCACCTGGACTACTGCCCTAATTTTTGTCAGGTGAACAAAGGAGGACTTAAGTAAATTGTAGTTTTTCCAGAACAGAGCAGCATATGTAGATAGCACTTACATGTAATTGGAGTGCAAATGTCAAATAAAATGCATGTCAATTTCTCCTATATCACAGTTGAGAAGCGACTGACTGCAAAACATTTGGTCTTTGTGTGTGGGTGTAGCTGTCTGCTCAGGCAGTTTGATACAAAGTTCAGACACACATTAGCACCACACAAGGCATGCAACTACAAATCTCCTTACAGTCCCCATGTCCAGGAAAGAAGCTGAGAGGTGCACATTACTAAATAGAGACTTAGCCACACAGAACTCTATGCACCCAAGGTAACTCAAGCTAGCAATAAAAACAGGTTTTAAAACCTGATAAAAGAAAACACTGATGTACAATGGGGATAGCTAGGAAAGACATAAACATGCATTGTTGTGTTATTGTGATTATGTTGGCCAGTTAAGCTATTATTTATTATTATGTAAATTATCATTACTGCGCTATGTTTTGACCCAAGAAGAGGAGCTTTTGTTTAGGCAGGGGCCATTGGAGATACTAATAAATCATGTAAGCTCTACAAAAATGTTAGTGTATACATCTTGGTATATGCTACAGCCAGATGCATTCATAGTTTATAAAACAAGGACAACATTCCCAAGTTCTTCCATGTCACCTCGTTCCTTCAAACACTCCACTGGCTTCCAATAAAAGATTCCATTCACTATATGACCATGGTTCTATCCTTTCGACCTTCAGGCTATGGTCAAACCTTACATCCCTACTGTACCTGGTCTATTTGTCCTGTCACCTTTGGTGTCATCGCTGTACCAATCTTATGGGTAGGAAGCTCCAGCTCAGCCCATTCAAATATGAATATGAAGACAAACTATACCTTAATTATTCAAAAAGTAGTCTGTATTATAAGATAAATACTCATGTAAACCATTTGTGAAACAAGGTCTGGAAGTGCATATGCAAAGCATAGAATCAACACTAGATATTGCTATGTTTTGCATGCTCTATTGATGCAAACAAACACCCTGCTTAAAAAGAAACAGCTGTAAAAGCCAATTATCCAAATAATATTTTCCCCAAAAAATGTGCAAATATGTACAAAATGTGCTTTAATTTCAAAACTGTTCACATGATAGGGGTAAAAATATTAAAGCTGACAGCCTGAAATTCAACTTCTACTAGAAAAACATTCTAAATTACAACATTATTTATGTACACTACTGTTCAAAAGTTTGGGGTCAGTTAGACATTTCCTTGTTTTCAACACATGAAATGAGTTTGAATAGGAAGTATAGCAAAGTGAATCGGAAATATAGTCATTGACAAGGTTAAAAATAATGATTTTTAATTTAAAAAAATAATGTGTCCTTCAAAATGTGCTTTTGTCATAGAATCCTCCAACTGCATCAATTACAGCCTTATAGGCCTCTGGCATTCTAGCTGTCAATTTGTTGAGGTAATCTGAAGAGATTTCACCCATGCTTCTTGAAGCACCTGCCACAATTTGGATTGCCTTGATGGGCACTTCGTACGCACTATACGGTCAAGCTGCTCCCACAACCGCTCAGCAGGGTTGAGATCCAGTAGGGTTGGATATTATTCGCATTTGAACCGATACCGGTACTGGTACCTGGAAATCAGTACCGGTACCCAACGGTATCTTTTTTCTGTGCTTTTTTAGCACTAACGTTAGCTGTGGCTGCTGCGGGTGACTTGGCTTTCATGCTATCAAATACGGAACACTACTCAGCTTCAAGAAATATTTTGTGTTTGCTCAGGTGTTTCCTCAGTTTGGACGTGTTGCCATGGCCAGCTTTGCATTTTGCGTCACAAATATTGCAGTGAGCGTTGTCTGCATCTAGTTTTGAAAAGTGTAACCACACTTCAGACCGCTTTCGGCTCGCCACTTACCTGACTCTGTTGGTGTTGAACATTGAACAAGCTGCAGGAGTGAGGTAATCTCGCTCTTGTAGCCTCACTTTCATATTCTCACTCTCTCTCTTTCTCTCTACTCTCTCACCCAGATGCGTTCTCAGGTACCGAAATGTGGATCATTTGACGTGAATCGGTACTCGGGTGTACCAACGTAATTCGGTCGGTACCCTTAAAAGTACCAAGTTCGGTACCCAACCGTAAGATCCGGTGCTGGCCACACAATTATAGACAGAATACCATCTGACTGCTTCTTCCCAAAATAGTTCTTGCATAGTTTGCAGCTGTGTTTAGGGTCATTGTCCTGTTGTTGGAGGAAACTGGCTCCAATCAAACGGCGTCCGCAGGTTATGGCATGGTGTTGCAAAATGGACTGATTGCCTTCCTTCTTCAACATTCCCTTTACCCTGTACAAATCTTCCACTTTACCACCACCAAATCACCACCAGACCATCACATTGCCTCCACCATTCTTGACAGATGGTGTCAAGTACTCCTCCGGCATCTATTAATTTGGTCTGCATCTCACAAATGTTCTTTGTAATCCAAGCACCACAAACTTCGATTCGTCTGACCATAAGATGTTTTTCCAATCTTCCTATGTCCATTGTCTTTGTTCTGTTTCTTTGCAACAGTGGTCTTTTTCTTTGCAACTCTGCCTAGATGGCCCCCATCCCTGAGTCACCTCTTAACTGTTGGTGTTCAGACTGGTGTTTTGCGGGTACTATTTAATGAAGCTGCCAGTTGAGGACCTGTGGGGCGTCTGTTTCTCAGGCTAGAAACTTTAATGTATTTGTCCTCTTGCTCAGTTGTGCACCGGGGCCTCCCACACCGGGGCCTCACACTTTCTATTGTGGTTGGAGACAGTTTGCACTGTACAGTGAAGGGAGTAGTGCACTGTACAGGACTGTACAAGATCTTCAGTTTCTCGCATGGGATAGCCTTCATTTCTTAGAACAAGAATAGACTGACGAGTCCCAGAAGAAAGTTCTTTGTTTCTGGACACTTTAAGCCTTTAATCGAACCCACAATTGCAGATGCAACAGATACTCAACTAGTCTAAAAAAGGCCATTTTTATTGCTTCTTTAAAACAGCACAAACGTTCACATCTGTGCTAACATAATTAAAAAAGGGTTTAATAATGATCAATTAGACTTTTAAAATCATAAACTTGGATTTGCAAACAGAACATGCCATTGGATCACAAACGTGATGGTTGCTGATAATGGGCCTCAGTACACCTACAGTTAGGTCCGGAAATAATTGGACACTGACACAAATTTTGTACAGTACAGTTAAATAATGAACATGGGCTTCAATTGCAGTCTCTCAGCTTTAATTTGAGGGTATTCACATTCAAATTGGAGCAAAGCTCTTTAATATGTAGCCATCTCAATTTTCAAACTCAAAAGCTGTTTCATGGACAGGTGTGGGCTATTCCTTCATTATTTCTTCATCAATTAGGCAGGCAAAAGGTCTAAAGTTGACTCCACGTGTGGAATTCGCATTTGGAATTTGTTGCTGTGAACCCTCAACATGCGATCAAAGGAGCTCTCAATGTAAGTGAAACAGGTCATCCTTTGGCTGTTAAAAAAATCAATAAAACCATCAGAGAGATAGCAAGAACATTAGGAGTGGCCAAATCAACAGTTTGGTACATTCTGAGAAAAAAACGCACTGGTGCACTCTGTAACACAAAAAGGCCTGGACTTCCATGGAAGACACCAGTGGTGGATGATCGTAGGATCCTTTCCCTTCACAACCCCTTCACAACAGCCAGCCAAGTGACGAACACTCTCCAGGAGTTAGGCATATCATTATCCAAGTCTACCATAAAGAGAAGAATTCACGAGAGCAAATACAGAGGGTTCACCACACGGTGCAAACCATTCATAAGCCTCAAGAATAGAAAGGCCAGATTAGACTTAAAAAAATCTAAAAAAGCCAGCCCAGTTTTGGAACTGCATTCTTTGGACAGATGAAAGTAAGATCAACCTGCACCAGAATGATGGGAAGAAAAAAGTATAGGGAAGGCTTGGAACGGCTCATGACCTGAAGTGTACCACATCATCTGTAAAACACGGTGGAGGCAGTGTGATGGCATGAGTATGCATGGCTTCCAATGGCACTGGGTCACTAATGTTTATTGATGATGTGACAGAAGACAGAAGCAACCGGATGAATTCTAAAGTGTATGGGGATATGTTGTCTGCTCAGATTCAGCCAAATTCAGCGAAGTTGATTGGATGGTGCTATACACTTTACAGATGGACAATGACCCAAAACATACTGCGAAAGCAACCCAGGAGTTTTTTAAGGCAAGAAGAGGAATATTCTGCAATGGCCGAGTCAATCACTTCATCTCAACCCGATCGAGCATGCATTTCACATGCTGAAGACCAAACTTAAGGCAGAAAGACCCATGAACAAACAACAACTGAAGACAGCTGTAGTAAAGGCCTGGCAAAACATCACAAAGGAGGAAACCCAGCATTTGGTGATGTACATGCGTTCCAGACTTCAAGTAGTCATTGCCGGCAAAGGATTCTTGACAAAGTATTAAAAATGAACATTTTACTTATGATTGTTAATATGTCCAATTACATTTGAGCCCCTGAAATAAAGGTACAGTGTATGAAAATGGTTGCAATTACTAAAAATACAATATTTTTGTTCAACCCCTTGAATTAAAGCTGAAAGTTTGCACTTCAATTGCATTTCAGTTGTTTAATTTCAAATCCATTGTGGTGGCGTACAGAGCATTAACAACACTGTATTTCTGATCAATTTGATTTCATATTTATTGACAAGAATGTGCTTTTCTTTCAAAAATAAGGACATTTATAAAAGTTTTGCACCCTTTAGTCAATATTTGGTAGAGGGAATCTCTAGCAGCAATTACACCCGTGGATCAATTTAGATTTGCCTCTACCAGATTTGCAAATAGCTGGTTTCGTCTCCACACAGCAATCTTTGCCCTTTATTCTTCACAAAATAGATCAAGCTCCATCAGGTTGAATGGGGAACTTAGGTGAACAGTTTCATTTCCACTATATCCACGTAGTTTCAGTTGGATTTAGGCCATGGCGCCAACTGGGCTTCGACGGATCGATGTCCGTCTATTTGGTGTATTTGAACCCAAAATCAACTGAAACACCTTAATTGCACACAGGTGGATTCAATTCAACTAATTATGTGACACCAAAAGACTATTTATGGTATTTGAGCAAGTTTAATGGGGCCCAATTTGTGTACCAACCTATTTTGTTTTTCTTTTTAAATCCATATTGATCGATAATATTTAAGATTAGGCACTATGGTCTTACAAGCCATTAAAGTATTTTTCAATTAAACAGTTTACCAAGTTTTTAAAGGATTATCACCTATTTTAGCAGATTATAGTCAATGATCTGGCACTAGATATTATAATCTTCTCAGCTGGTTGGACTTTAGCATTGTGGGAAATTATGCCAGACTGGGCTTTGAGACGAGGTAGCAGCTAGCCATTTCAGGACATTTCAGACCAAAGGCGTGCTTGTGGCCATCATATGGTTAATCAAGCCCGGCTTTACAACCCACATGGGCATCACAGACATTTTGCATTGTAGCGTTGTTCTCAAAAAAATATATATTTCACTCCACATTCAATATTGCACATTTTTCCATCATTAAAAAAAAAAACGTTTGAGTAAAGGCCTCATGTCATCCATTGTGCTCAAATTAAATACACAAAACGAGTTTGAACCAATTAAGGAAAGTACATCACAGAGCAATAGTTCTAATGACTGCTGGGTAAATGAGTAAATACACACATCTAAAATAAGATTGGGTTCACTTCCAGCTTTTTTTCTCTGTACCACCACAGTTCCATGGGCTAGGCAGCCTGCCAATGAACACTCATGAGGCTCTGTCATTAACAAAAAGCCCCACACAGCTCCATTCTCTGCTTCCTACAATTTAAAACACAAGATGGGTGAATGTGCCAATGTCAGAATGGGGAGCTTTGCCAGCTAGCTAGAAGCAGCTATAGACAACACACTGGAGAAGTGTTAAAGATCATCAACAACTCATCCTGAAAACATCTGTGGCAGTCATAGTAGGAACATGAGAAAAGATCAAGGTCTTACACCTGTTATTCTGATCTATGAATTATGAACACCATTAAGAAAATATAACACTTTACTAGGAGTACATTTCACCTGTTTATACTAATATGTAGTTTTTCTCCCATTAAAAAACATGCATCCTCCACACAAAAAATACCTTGCTTCAATTATTGATAGTTACTGAATGACTGTTACTGTAGCGAGATATCTCTAACTGCATCCAAAATGTTAAACTATTCACAGTTCAATATGTGAATGCATGTTGAGGTGAACAGATACCTCTGAGATTTCTTCTATTTTTTTTACAACCCTGTTTCCAAAAAAGTTGGGACACTGCATAAAATGTAAATAAGGAATACAGAATGCAATGATGTGCAAATCATTTAAACCCTATATTCAATAGAAAATAGTTAAAAGACAACATATCAAATGTTGAAACAGAGACATTTTATTGTTTATTGAAAAATACATATGCACTTTGAATTTGATACCAGCAAAATGTTTCAAAAAAGTTGAGACAAAGGCAACACATTATTTGAAAAGTTGTGTGATGCTAAAAAACTAAACCTGGTGGAATATCAGACAACTAATTAGGTCAATTGGCAACAAGTCAATAACATGATTGGGTATTACAAGATCATCCCAGAGAGGATGGGTCTATCAGAAGTAAAGATGGGGAGGGTTTCGCCCATCTGTGAATCTGAGAAGGCAAAAAGTGCAACAATTTAAGAATAACATTTCTCAACGTAAAATTGCAAAAAGTTTCAGGATCTCATCATCTACAGTACATAATATCATAAAAAGACTCTGAGAATCCGGAGAAATCTCTGTAGCCATGATCTTCAGGCCCTCAGACGGCACTGCATTAAAAACAGACACGATACTGTAGTGGAGATCACTGCATGGGCTCAGGAACACTTCCATTTTCTGTGAACACAGTACGTCACTACATCCACAAATGCAAGTTGAAACTCTACCATGCAAAGAAGAAACCATACATAAACAAGATCCAGAAATGCCTTGTTATCAGCACCCAGTTCAAAAGCCATATAGTTAAATATAGGGATTAATGATTAGCACATTCCATTTTTATTTGCATTTCATGCAGTGAACCCACTTTTTTTTGGAAACAAGGTTGTAATTTTAGTCAAGAATATATTTGCCTTAAGCAGACAAATTGCTATTACAAATTGTAAAACATATCTCCGGTAAAATAAATAATAATAATTGCATTAATAACTGGTTCTTTCTATATATCTCTGAAGGGACTAAACATATTAAAGCAGACACATTAGTTTTGAAGCCATGAGAGTAAGGACATAACTATCTTTTCCTAAGCTATTTACCCGCAGTGTGTTTTCCAACTATCTGTCCATTTGCATTCATTCTACAGTACTGTGGAACAATATATTTGTGCTTTCAACAATTGCTGCTATCTTTCCGAGGCAATTTTCAAAGACGAAAGACAAATTGTCAATGTTAGGAAAAACTGAAATAACATAATGCAACTTTATGGAATATGACAGAATGGCAACTGCTACCTGCAGCAGATAAAGTTTCACACAATATCAATGTTCTAAGACAATGAGCCTTGTCAGACAAGCTCACCACTGCATGTATAAAGTAATTCCCCAAGACCTAGTTATCTTATCTAAATTGATATGCACAATATATCAATATTTTCAACATGTATTTATATATTATAACACTGTTTATGTGGCATGTGGTAAGTCAATTACATTACAATGTTAAATATATATATATATATATACACACACATCTATATCTATCTATCTATCTATCTATATATATCTATATATCTATATATCTATCTATCTATATATATATTTAACATTATCATGTTAATGGATGTTAGCATGGGTACTTAGATTCCCACTTTCAGTTCCCTGAGTGCATTACCTTTACAAAGTTCTTGAATTACACATAAAATTATCTAGCAGAATCTATGTGGTGTTTTAGTGAATCAATTCTGTGTCATTAAAAATCACTCTGCTTGTTACTTTCAAATACCTCCTGATATTGCATTTTAAAAGTCAATTACACGATCAATAAGGGGAAGATTTCTTTAACAGGATATTAAGAAAGATAAGATCTCTGTCTGTCGATATCATTATTGGCAATTTCAGCACAGTCTCCATGGACTCTGTGTTAAACACATAGAATAGTAAGTCTGCAAGGCTTAACTAAAAGATCAGCAGGGAACTCTTAAACATACCTGAAAACGCTATTCATGTCCCACTTAACAAAGTAGGAATAAAGCGCACCTCATTATGACTGCAATTCTACCTGTCTTTCCTCTAGTGTTGCCAAGAATGAATCTGTTCTTAAGTTTAATTAGTTGACTAGAAGTAGAGAATGAACTTGTGTTTAATTGTGTCACGCTTCTTGATCTCTGGCCATGACCTCAGCCAGGCCCTCTCTAAGACACTGGAGAAGAGAGTGTAGTGATTGCCCTCCAGAGGATCATAGGCTCTTTCACCTTGGGGACCCTTGACATCTTGTTATGGACTGTGGCTCACAGTGAAAACGACTGGCCCACTTGAGTCAGAATGTCCAGGATGGGACCTGGGCTATCTAACAAGACAATCACGAAAGCCAATTAGGATAGAGGAAGAGCTTTGGGAATATAAAGATTCCAGTGAGGGCTTGTGGAAGTAATTCTGGCTTGGGTAGGTGTGGGCAAACCTATAACGGGAGATTTCTTAAGTGTCTGTTGGTGGGAAAGGAGAGCAAACTCTAATATTGGATCAATCTTACCAGTGGACCGAATCAGATTTCCCTTGGTTCAGTGTACATGGACTGAATGCAACATTACTTGACTAAACTTGTGTTTTGACAACTTTACAGGATATGTTTGGGGCTCGTTATTTGAAACCACTATGTAAATGTGCAGGCTGTAATACCACATTTGTTTAACTTCACTTAGGTATTGGTTACAGCTCATGACATCCTGAATGTTCAGTTTGTCAGTAAAATTACTAGCTTACACTACTATGACTAGAAATGAAAATGTTTAGTTAAGCTAGCTAGGCATTTGGAGGAACTTTGATCATAAATCACCAGTAGGCCAAGTATGATAAAGCACACCAGTCAGGATAATGGACAGTTTACAGTCAATAGACAACCATGTGTGTAATAATGTCTTCAAAATAAATAAGAAGATACGTAGGTCTAAGAGCTACTTAAAGACGTAAAAGTAGAAAAAAAACATGAACAATTGTAGAGCCACTGAGATAAGTGTGTCAGACAGAGAATCACATTGTCATAGGTGGTACCCACTAAGCAAAGGACAATGAAAATATGTTTTTCAGAAAGATGTTGAAAAGACATTTCAAATTCTTTAGCTCAGTGGTTTGGATTGTCTTGAATATAGGCTGCGGGTGACTAACAATTCCATTGATGGATATCTCATCTAAGTTTGGATTCACATAGGAATTACACATTATGTTGCAAGCAGCCACAGCCATCTAATGGCACAACCTGGGCTGGAACCCATGTTGAAATGATACTGCAGTACTATGATGCAGTGCCTTAAGAACGCCATTCGGGAGGCCTGAGGTTCCTTTCTGCTGATGACACACCAGATTACTATAACCCTCTGAGTGGATTATCAAAAAAACTCTTGTTGAACATGAAAGCAACTCAATCTTATCGCTTATGCACCAACATTTACTCAACAAAGAGACTTCCTCAAAGCCTTTAACATGGTTCGATTCTAATAGACTTAGCTGTATTAGGCTAAGAAGAACTACAAAAGGAGGATAACCGCACCCACCCCCACAATTAAAACAAGATTATAGGCACACACGACACAGCAGCAAATCCACTGCTTTATGTTTACAACAGGTGATTGTTGAAGAATTTACTCTCCTATTCCCTAGCTAATTGAACGTTGGGATTTCCCTGAAAAGATAATTTGGACACATGTTGCCTAGTTTCAACAAGAAACTGCTGGATGCCAATGTAAGTACTGTATTTCCTTCCACCAATTATTTAATTACTCATTCAAATCCTACTGATCAGACATCAGCATCTAAACAAGTAGATAATCACTTATTGAAAACAGAACTGCTTGACTTAAATAATTTCATGAATGTACGTGAAAAGAGAAAGAAGCCCTTCCTTACTCTATCACTATTGTACATTAATTGAGGAACAAACTGGAATATAGAAAGTAATGGCAAAATTGTTATTCAAATTATTAAAAGCTATGTTTTTCTTCATGGTTAACACCAAATTTACATATTTTATTTCAACTGTCTTTATCCCAATGGTATAAAGGAGGAATGTGTAATTTATATTATTATTTTATCATTATTATTAATTTTAGTGTATATTTGCATTTCCAAAATTCCAAGTTGAAGGACATTGGAAAATGTCTTCAGATCAACCTGTACAGAAACAAATATTTAGTGTATTTTAGGTCTTTGTTTATCATTGAATACTGTAAATGTCATATTGGTGAAATTATGATAACACAATCTATACAGTAGGTGATGCTAAAAAATAATTGGTTATGTAGCACATATATCCTACCTACTATATTACGTCTTTCTGTTGTTTGCTAATTCCATTGGTCCGTGAAACGTGCAAACTACTGGTTCATCTTTTTACACCCTTTTCTGGCTCTTCTGACTTCTCTATAAATCCTGAAAAAGGCCATGAACTAAAACACATTAATTATCACAAAACATGTGTGTCCACCCGTGTGCGCGCACACACACGGACAAATAAACACAAGCACTCTTGCAACAGCAGAGGCAGATTTGATCAAATCTATTGATCCAATCTTCTCTCTGACTACGGTTAATGGGTTGAGCCATGGTGCCAATTTACCTTCAGTCCAAATTGCAGAATGAGGGATTACTCAAACTTGATGTTCTTATCTGTCCCCTTGTCTAGAGTCATGGGGATAGAGTCCCTATATTATGGTCTGATTACATTTGTAAACCACCGGAACATTTTTTACATGAAATGACAATCACATTGCCTAATTTTTATGCCACAACTAAAACCTACTCTAAAACCAATACCTTTCGGAAACCTTAAAAGCGGTGGAACAATAGTTTTCCTCAGCAAAATAAATGATTTAAAGCCTTTAAAGGTTATTATAAGCCCTTAAAAATGTTATACACCATTTTGTAAAAATGTTAGCTTTGCGCCAGGCATAATTTGCGCTAAAATTTGTAATAGGTGAAGTGGTGAAATATAGGTAAAGAACCAATAAATTCATCTTCATATCCCAGATTTAGGTAATGCACTACAGCACCAGTCAAAGGTTTGGACACACCTACTCAATGAAGGGTATGTCTTTAGTTTGACTATTTTCCACATTGCAGAATAATAGTGAAGACATCAGAACTATGAAATCAATCAAATTTATTTATAAAACCCTTTTTACATCAGCAGTTGTCACAAAGTACTTTTACAAAACATCCAGCCTGAAACCCCAAGGACCAACCGACAACAGTGTTGAAGCACAGTGGATAGGAAAAACTCCTTAAGAGGGGCCAAATGTCAGGAAGAAACCCAGAGAGGATCCAAGCTTGAAGGGGTGACCAGACCTCTTCTGGCTGTGCCGGGTGAAGATTTTAAGAGTACAAGTTGTAATAATTAATAAATGCATTTAGGCTGTGTACAGTCTATAAAACCTAATACAGGTCAGAAGCACGACCAGATGGACCAGGACAGGGACAACAATACATATGGTATCATGTAGCAACCAAAAAAGTATTAAACAGATCAAAATTCATGTCATATTGTAGATTCTTCAAAGTAGCCACCTTTTGTCATGATAACAGCTTTGCACACTAGCCCACACCCAGAAACACAGTCCCAGACCATTATCCCTCCTCCACCAAACTTCACAGTAGGCACAATGCATTCCGGTAGGTAGTGTTCTCCTGGCATCTGCCAAACCCAGATTCATCCATCAGACTGCCAGATAGTGAAGCGTGATTCATCACTCCAGAGAACATGTTTCCACTACTGCAGTCCAGTCCAGTGGCAGGGTGCTTTACATCACTCCAGCCAATGCTTGGCATTGCACGTGCTGGTCCGAGGCTTGAGTACAGCTGCTCGGCCATGGAAGCCCATTTCGTGAAGCACCCAAGGAACAGTTCTTCTGCTGATGTTCCTTCCAGAGGCAGTTTGGAACTCTGTGGTGAGTGATGCAACCAATGATAGCCAATATTTATGCGCTACACGTTTTAGCACTTGGCCCCCGCTCAGTGAGTTTTTGTAGTCTACCACTTCGAGAATGGGCTGTCGCTGCTCTTACAGTAGACATTTCCACTTCACAATTATAACACTTACAGTTGATAGATCTAGTATCTAGCAGATCTAGTAGGGCAGAAATTTCACAAACTAACTTGGCAAAGGTGGCATCCTATGACAGTGCCATGTTTAAGGTCACTAAGCTCTTCAGTATGACCCACTGTCCTGCCAATGTTTGTCTATGGAGATTTCCTGGCTGTATGCTGGATTTTATGCACATGTGAGCAATGGGTTTGGCTGCAACACCTGAACACAATAATTAGTAGGGGTGTCCAGATACTTCTGGCCATATTGTGTATGTTTTGATTGGAAAACTTTACTGTCCTTTGTGTTAATTTAGGTGTTAGGGCAAATGTATGGAGTAGAAAGTGCATTTTGGAATGTAGTGATACAAAGGTTTAGGAAAAAATTGCAAAATATAAATACATAAGGCCTTTTCACACTACATTGTTCTAGGCCCTGGGCTATCTTAGCCCCAGGCTAAGACTGGCCCTGGGCTAGCTTAGCCTGTGTTCACACAAGAGTTTGTTAACCCTGGGCTAAGGTTTAACCCTAGGTTTAGGATTCACACTTGTATTCCTAAGCCCTGGGCTAACGGACAAATACCGTTTTACAAATACCGGACAATACCATTTTACATTCTATGATAAGTTACAAATGTTACGTTCTCTCCGGCAGGCAAATAATGTTACCATAGCCTACATCACTAACAAATGATCAATGTTACGCTACCGCGATTTAATGAACGACTTGACATCGGTTGATCAATATGCCCACCCCGTCTGTATTTGCTTGGGCAACTTTGGTAAAACTACGCAAAGAGAAAAATGTTAGTCAACCTTCATTCTTTCGACATATTTGCTAGATTAATGTCCAAAGAAAGTTGCAATAACTACTTCGCTATGATTTGGCAAGTATAATTACACAACAAAAGTTTGCAGAGTGAAAGGAACAAAACAGACGCAGCTGTTGGTAACGGCGCGTGTCATGAGCGTAGGTAATTTAAGTGAAAGGACAGGTTTTGTGATTGGACAATAAACGTTCTACGGTTTTATTCTTGACCCTGTTTCACACTGGTTATTTTGGCACCGTGTTTCTGGGGCTAGCCCTGAAACATCGGTGCTACCCCTGCTCCGGAGCAGGGCCAGCGAGCCCCAGGCTAAGGGTGGTGCTAGCCCACTTCAAAATATGCAAGTGTGAACACTTGCTTAGCCCTGGGTGTGAACACTTGCTTAGCCCGTAGATAATGTGGAAATTCAATTGCATTTGTGACCAAACCATGTCTTTAAAAAAATAATGTTTACCACTGTTTATGTTTGTTCTCATCTTCACTCTGCTTGCTCACATCAGATCTTTAAGAACGTATCACTATTCCACCTTGTCACAAATGCCCTTGGAGCATGACAGTGTGAAGCCCAGTAGTATGCAATTTGAGAAAACACCCGATGTTCTGATGTGTACTGACTTTGTTGAACATACAATCAATCTCCTCAGAGGAGGCATCAACAGGCTTTGTGTTATAGTCAGTCACTATTGTCAGCTGCTATATTCTGTCTGTGGCTTTGTCCGAGAGGATCCATCAGTGCTGCCTCATGAAATAACGCAGGCTGTGCAAGCAAGAGGAAAACTGGCTCCCATCCTTTACCTCTCCATTTGATTAATGCTAATCCCAAGTTTCCCTTGTTTGTGATGCCAGCCAACACTGAGGCACAGGCAGAATCTACCCTGATAATCACAGTGTGTGTCACAATCACACAACCATATATTAATTTGATCAAATAATGAATGAGTTAAAGTATACAATGGTATGCACATCTGTCCTCATATTTATCATGCTGTATTGTAAAGCATTACGCCACAAGCAAACTGGGGCGATTTAGCAATTTGTCAAAGAAAATTAGAACGATCGGCTCTTTACGATGGTACAGGCTGCGTATGAGCTACTAGAGGAGAATAATTCTGCCGCAATTCATTTCATGGTGAATGCAGGTCAGAGTTGAAATGCACCATTTGGCTTTCAATGCTAATGTTTATGCATGCTCTGATTGGCTAAATGAAGGTGGAGGATTATATTAACGGTCTGAGTCCCAAATTGCAAAATGTTTCCTAATAAAGTGCGCAACAATGGTCATGGGCCGGTTCAAAACTAGTGCACTCCATAGGGAATAGTGTGTAATTTGAAATGCAGACCTGGATGATCAGAACTGAATAGGACTTCATTGTAGCGCTCGTAGCATAGAAAGATAATTTGTGACTATCATAACCCTACAGCCCTATTGCCATCAGCAGATCCATTAGAATGTGGTTATTATCTGTACTTTTAACAATGTTATCTAATGGGCATGTAGCCCGCTGCTCAGTGCTCAACTCAAACCCCATGAGACCCAGCGGAAACTAATTTATTTTTCGATATCGTTGCAAAATCGTATTTTGCTATTTGCTTGGGAACCTTTTAAAATGATATAAACATTTAAATACGCTAATTAGACATAATTTGAAGGAAGTAATAATCATTCCATCTCACAATATTTCTATATAGTGTAATACTATAACTTAGCATGAGCTTGATAAAGTAACTCTTAAAGGGATTTCAGAACATGCAATATAGCGTGTTATGGTGAAGCTCTTTAAATGCCATTCTTTTCAAAGCAATCAGGATGCTTGTTCTTTCTGCCTCAGCACCTCTGCTTTGGATGATGAACCATCCCTTAGAGAGATCCAATGCATCTGGTGCAGGCAGCCTGTCTGTGAATCAGAGTTCAGAATTCACATGCTATACAACAAGGTGATATTGACTACTTCTGCTTCACTTGAGCTGGGAGAGATTGACATTTAATGATGAAAAGGAGGGAAAAAAGCTCAGAAAATGATCCAAAATCCATTGTGTCTTGTGAGTATAAGAAAAAATAACAAATACAATAATATCATTACTGCTTTGTTTGTGCCGTCATTATCATCATCAACAACAACAGCATCAACTATAACACCATTTTGAATCAGTATCAGATATTTCAGAAAGCTTAATTGGTATACAGTGCAGTAAGTATTGGAAAGTGTCACAAGTTTTATTGTTTTAGCTCTGTACACCTGAACTTGGTATTGGAAATGATGTATTGACGATGGTTACACGCTGTGAGCATTAATATGAGGGAATGTTCACCAATACCGGATGAACCATTTAGAACAGTTTGTTCGTACATTGTCCCCCGATTTAGGAGTAACGAAAGTGTTTGGACAGTTGGCTATTACTATTATGACAGTCTATTATTAGGCTGTTTTTTGTTTGCATCATTAGCACATGACCCAGAAAGCTGACCATAATGTAGTCTTGTTTCTAGGCATTGCTTTGGCATTTGGAGTTGATTGCTAGTGTTTGACTGTACAAAGACCAAAGAAGTGTCAATGCTAGTCAACCTGGCCATCTTGATACAGATAAATCAGAACACATCAATCGGAGACAAAGCCTAAACATTGGGCATGCCGAAATCAACTGTTTTATTCATTTAGAGGAGTAACACTCTACAGTTGTTACTCCTCTACAGACCTCTATAGTTGATGACCACTGAATGCACATCATTATGAAGAAAAAAAAACGAAGAACTGTCCAAAAGGTCCGGATCACTCTCCAGGAGTTAGGCAGGGATGTGTCACCCACTACTATTAGCAAAAAACTTCACCGGCCATACTACAGTACAGATGCTGGACTGCAAGGTTCAAAAATACTAGTTAGCCTCAAAAACAGGATGGCCTGAAAAATAACAAAAAGACCCTGCATAGTTCTGGAAAGAGGTATTTTGGCCAAAAAAAGATGCATATTAACATAACAGTGATGGCAAGAGGAAGGTGCGGAGAAAAAAAAGTAACTGGCAACTTATCTGTGAATTAAGGTGGACGGGGTGTAATATTTTGGCCAGTTATGGCTGCCATGAACAGACTTACTTGTCTTTATTGATGATGTAACTGCTGATGGCAGCAGTCGGATGAACTCTGAAGAAGACAAGACTGAACGCAAAAATACCCTGAAACAAGCAAGACCTGAAGATGGCTGCAGTACAGGGCTGGCAATGCCCCACCAGGGAAGATTCCCAGTGTCTAGTGATAGGTATGCAACGCAGACTTCAGGCACTCATCAAATGCAACAAAACCAAGTACAAAATATGACAACTTTATTTCAGATTATGTTAATTTGTCCAATTACTTGGTTCGCTAAAATGAGGGAACTATGTACAAAAAGGGCTGTAATTCATACACAATTCACTATGGATGTAAATCCCCTCTAATTACAGCTTACAGTGTGCTCGTTAGTCATTGACTAGTTCAAATCCAAGTGCAGAGCATAAACAAAACGTGTCACCGTCCAGAGGTCAGTCCTATACCTACATTAACCTCCGTGTGATGAGTGCGATTGGTGCTAACCTCACAGCAACGCAAGGCTCTAATCAACAGGTGCATCAGGACTACCTGTAAGTTGCATTAACGATTAACTCCTTTATCAGCAAGCCGACCCGCTGTCTCAAATTACTGCACACGATACAGTCTCGAGTGTAATTAAAAATCAATTAGGGGAATGTGCTGGACTGAGAGCACCTTCACCACCCCCTGAGCTGCCACAACCTGAAAGGAGGTTGTTAAAGAAATGTACGGGTGGCTGCTACTAATGTGGCTCTCGGTAAAAGCAAAGGCCATTTTCAGGAAAGCACCCTATTCCCTGAACAGCAGACTAGTTTTGACCAGAGTCTTATGAAAGCACTGGAGAAAATATCCTATTTAATGCCAAACCATGTCACAGGGCTGGTTTCAGAACCATCAAGGTCTCATTTTTCAACGACCACAGGCTGAGGTCAGAACTGCATGATGGAAATCTGCTTTTGATGTTTTATGTCCTGGCTCTGATTAGGTATAGAACAGAAAGCTAGGGGGCAACCAGCATGGCACTCCAAGTCTACAGTTGAAGCAAGTACAAGTGTAGAATTTGTCAATAAGACTTGTCTGCGCCCACAGCACATGAGCCATATCTCCTGTTTCTGGAGCGCAAAGCATCTTGATGTATAACTTGTATATGTAGGACGGGTAGATTTACAGTGACCTTCACAGTCCACCGTTGGTAAAGATAAGCAAAAAGGGATATATAAAATACATGTTGTTTATCAGCTTGATATTACACTGAAATCTAACATTAAATTAAGGTAAAATTGTTAAAATACCTATTATTCTCTATTATTGGGCTAATTCTCAAATGGCATACTTGCATACTATACAGTATGCCAGATTAGCATGCGGGAAGATTAGTATGTCTCAAACCATAGCACGCTGAATATAGCATGCCAAAAGTTCCCGGATGGTCTACTAGTTCTGGGGGATTTTCAAAGTATGCATCCGTGCATGCTTTTTGGGGAAATATAGACCACAACCCCTTGCACAGTAAAAGAAGAGGGGTTTCCACGGTTCTTGACGCAAAAGTCAGTTGTGGTCACCTGTATTGATAGTTATTGTATCAATGTCATTCACGTATGAAAGAAAAACAAACGCTGTTGTGCCATTAAATTAAATAGATTTGGCAGTGTAAAGTTCATCTTCAGTCTCGCTAGCATGGGCTCATTTTTTTATGACTATTCCAAGTAGTAAGATACTAGTATTACTGGCTTATAAGCTATTAAAACTGCTAGTGGAAAAAGCCATACAGATCATAGATACTATTTGTGGTGGAAGCAAACTTCATAAGAAACGTTAGTCAGTTTAACACAATGCTTAATGGTGTCTAGCTAAAAATATTTAAACTTGGTGTGAATTTAATGCGCAACAAAATAATAAGAAAATGTTGAGACGCTATTTTATGACAAGTATGACCCAATCGGTCCCAATACTGGCATACTAGCTTACTATAATCTAAACAGCAAGTACTTCACCAACCCCGCAAAGTACGTACTTGTAGTACGTAGTATGCGATTTGAGATTCAGCCTTAGGCTGCAGTCCAATCACCAAGTTTTTAGCCCCTTTCCCATGGGGGAATCCCCATCGAAACCAAACTCAGTTTTGAATACCAAATCTTATGTGTCAGTGCAATTCACAAAATCTGATTTAGCTTCAGTGGACAGCGAACATTTCTCACTTGCAGGGTTGATATCACCCACAAGTTAATGTAAACTATAGTCACTTGTCTAATGCCGATGGCGTCGAAGGGCCAGATATAATCAACATGACTACATCTTCTTTTCAAACTCAAACCTCACTGGTCAGACTCCTTGTGAAAAGCATAGCTAGTTATCAAACTCTGTAGCAGGTTAGATTACTCCGATCTTCACTCTCCGTTGCTTGGGCAAGTACACCGTCAAGTACATTCAGATGTGACAATGTAAAACATAATTGAAGGGCTCTGGGTGTAGGGCAGTGGAGCTGTCTACTTTGGTTTTGGAGTGCAGCCTTAGCAATCTGTCAACATAGTGAAGGTCAGAGAACACAGAAATGAAATGAAACAAGCAGTTGCTGACCTTCATAAATCTGGCAATCACTACAAAAAGTGTATTTTTTCCCTATGCACAGCGAGTAAGATTGTTGGTTGAATCTTGGCGTCACCCAGTCTCCAAAAATATGATTAGATGCTGTCACCAAGCTATTTTGTCATCTTCCTGGAAGAAAGCCTTTACTCTCCTCAATACAAATGTTAGTCCCTGCACACATATTTAAATAAATGATTAAAGTTGCTGGTCAGATGCTTCAACAGCCAGGATAACTCTGGTTCCCATATCATAATTCTAGTCTCAGAAACACTTCAATCAACAACGGAACTTTTTTAACAATAATTTATTTTCAAATCAGCTATTTCAGAGACCTATATTTCTTCCACAATTGCACAATATTAGCAATACAACACATCTGCTGAAGAAATAATAAGAAATAAGTTCAGCGGTACAACAGCCTGACATCGTTGGGAATACTGGTTAAAATATGTGGATGGTTGTTTACTGCAGATTTAAGGCTCATAGGGGGGAAATGCATTCAGCAGAAATAAATCAAATCTGTGAAGTATGACTTTCTCTATCAAAGTCTCACTGCTCTCACATTCATGTTCGTGGGTCTTGGCTTTTGGTAATTGTGAAAAAAAGCTGTATGAGATAATATAGACAGTAAAAAAGCATATTTAAAAATAATAATGCCTACCTTATGTTAGGTTATGCCTCATTGTTTCAATAAATCAAAACACTACCATTATTCTCATGGTAGTCTGGTTGGTAGTCCCTTGGGAGTATGTTGAAATACAGAAAAACCTGTGTTTCTTTGTACTGTGGCTCCGCCACTTTTTTGCCCTCCAGCTTTTACCAGGTCCATAATTTCACTGGTGTATTAGACAAACCCTCTCTGTTTACTTGCAAGTTTTTAAATTAAAAGTCACAATCTGGTTGTCAAGCAATTGGTACTGCAGTGTGTCTGCCTTGTGGCAATAAAGTCGTCAACTGAATATTTTAAGTTAAGATGCAAGCCTTCTTCCTCCCCGTTGGTGCTTCTGTCTGATTAAATGGCAATCGTCTGCCAATATCACTTTGCATTAATTAAGACTGCAGCCAGAAAATGGCAAGACAAAACACATAGGGATGTGTCCTAAATGGCACCCTATTCTGTTAATTGTGCACTACATTTGACTGGGGGCTCATAGCGCTTTGATCAAAAGTAGTGTGCCCCATATAGGGAATGGGGAACAATTTGGGATACAGAACCTTCTTCAGAAAAGAAAAAAACAATGCTTCACAGTGAAAAGGCCAAGTCTCAAGGGGATATTAGTGTGTCCTGAACAGCAGTTATGTAGCCTATTGTCTGAGGTAGACTAGGAGGTAGCAATAGTAACAGTGATTTCTTGTTAAAGCCAACCCGTTTCTTAATTTGTGAAAAAGACTAATAAGTAATTCATGTTTTGGTTTGTTGTTGTTTTTAAGATGAAAATAAGGTTCTATGAGAATCTTAATCAGCTAGTAGTTTTTTGTGAAGTCTGAAGCACGTATTTAATAAAATCTTGTAAAAAGATAACAATGTTGAAAAATACAGCTACACTAAGAGGCTTATCTTACCTTATCAGACGGACATAACACCTCTAATTTAGACAACATTGTTCATGAACCAATACAACAAGCTCCTTCCCACTCAAGAGATACTGTTTCTTCAGAAAGTGTCCACCCCTATAACATTTCGTCTTACAGCCTGAATGTACATATTTAATTAGAGATTAAGTTTTTCTAATGTACACACAGTATCTCATAATGTCAAGTGGATCATAGCTTTTTTTACTCATTAATAGCAATCTAGTCTGAAATGTCTTGAGTGAATGAGTGAAACATTTGAATAATCTAGTACATAATAGTTTTCACAGACTCACTCAGTTTGCAATAATACTGGTTATGTATATACCTCACACATACAATTTTCTCAGTCGAGTAGGGATTTTCAAGCATATTTTCAACAAGAAAAACAGATACATTTCATTGTGTTGCAAAGAAGGGCACCGATCGGTAAATGGGTAAACATAAAACATTAAATTAGTAAACCCATTTGAGCAATTTAGACTTTGGAAGGTGAGTCAATACCACCAGTCTCTACAATGATTATTTTGAAAATGTTACAGAGTTTGGTGATTGTGATTGTAGAACTATAGATGGTTTCAAAATTCAAAATGATGTCTCTTAATGATGTCTCAATAAGAGACATCATTTTGAATTTTTAAAAAGAAAACTTCTGTTAACAAACATTCCAACCACCCGCCAGCTATGGCTAAATGCCATAGACAACTATGGCATTTACAACTACACTGAACAATTTGAGGTAATTGTATTGAGTTACAGCTCATAAGGACATTTCTTAGCTGTAATATATTAATTTCACATTAATGATATAAGCTTTCTGCATGTTTGAAAAAAGTTGTTTAAAGTTGCTCTGGTAAAGTCATGTTAAAGTCGCTCTGTGTCCCCCCAACACTGGATCCCTTCCAGTTTGCCTACCGGTCGAACAGGTCTACAGAGGACGCTATCTACATGGCATTACACTCTGGCCTGACCCACCTGGACAAAACCAACACCTATGTGAGAATGCTATTCACAGACTTCAGCTCAGCATTCAACATGGTCATCCCCTCTAGACTGGTCAACAAACTCCATGACCTGGGGATCAGCCCCTCTCTCGGCAATGGGACTTTTGACTTCCTAACCAACAGACCCCAGTCTGTCAGGTTAGACAACCTCACCTCCTCCACCCTGATCCTGAACACTGGTGTTCCACAAGGCTGTGTGCTGAGTCCTCTCCTGTACTCCCTCTTCACCCACGACTGTGTTCCTCTACACAGTTCTAACACCATCGTCAAGTTTGCAGATGACACCACGGTGGTAGGCCTGATTATTGACAATGACGAGTTAGCCTACAGGGAAGAGGTCATGCGCCTGGCGGGATGGCGCGTTGATAACAACCTGGCCCTCAACGCAAAGAAAACCAAGGAGCTCACTGTGGATTACAGGAAGTCTAAAGGCTGCAGTCACGCCCCCAGTCCTCATCGATAGTACTGAGGTGGAGCGTGTCAAAAAGGCCCTGGTCAAAAAGGCGCAGCAGTGCCTGTACTTTCTGAGGAGGCTGAAGAAAGCCCGTCTGTCCACCAAGATCCTTGTGAACTTTCACCGCTGCACAATCAAGAGCATTCTGACAAACTGCGCCACAGTGTGGTTTAGCAGCTGTCCATAGCCGACCAGAAGCCCTGCAACGGGTGTTGAAAACAACCCAGCACATCACTGGTGCCCAACTTCCTGCCATCCTTGACCTCCAGTGCAAGCGATGTCTGTGCAGGGCATGCTGGATCATCAGCGACCCTTCACACACATGCCACAAACGCTTTGCCCTCCTACCATTAGGTAGGCAGTACAGGTCTATTCGGTCTCGCACCAGCAGGCTCAGGAACAGTTTCTTCCCATGTACCATATCCCTGCTTAACTCTATGACCCAGAGAACTCTATGACCCATCATTCACCATACCCCTTCTGCCTCTCAGGGACCTTGTTGCACTGATCCCTTGTACTACTCTGACACTGACTTGCAAAGCCTGATAATGGAAGTTTTCTGTTGTTACAGGTACATGTCTACCTCAGAAACCTCACCACTGCTATCCCTGCATTTCAGTTGCACATCCAGCTTGTACATTCAATTTGCCTCTTTGCAGATATAGAATTGCCATTGTGCTTGCATTCTTACAGTTGTTACACACGCATGTCTACCTCGGGACCTCACTGCTGCTATCTCTGCATGTGCAGTGCACATGCTAACTAAATACATCACCCCTTCATTTGCCTCGTTTGCACATCTTGAATGCCGTTTTGAAATTGCCATTTGTACCCGAACAACTATTATCCCACTTGTAACATACACTATACCTAATACCGTAAAATTTCTGCCCCCCTCTATTTGCCTTATTGCATATTTAGTAATGCCATTTGTACTGCATTTGCCTCACTGTACATCTACACATTCCACTGGTAATAAACATATACTTAATATTTGTAAATACTGTAAATTTTCTGCCCTCCTCTATTTGCACTTCTGGTTAGACGTTAACTGAATTTCTTGTACTGTTCAATGACAAAGTTTAATCTAATCTAATCTAAATGGCATCGGCTAAACGATTGAAATATGTCTGGGATCTTTTATTTCATCTCTTAACATGGGATCACGTTCCAGTATATTTTAAACTGGAAACCTCAATAGTTTCTTGACCTGTTAAGTAAATCGATGTCTCTGTTGTTTATGGCAAAATCGAGCCTAGCCAGATGCTATCAAAATACTACACAGACTGCCAAGTAATCATTAAAGAAACCCATAGAGATTTAGAGTGGACACTTCACAAGCACTGCAGGGTAAGTTATGTTAAGTTGAT
This sequence comes from Esox masquinongy, assembly GCA_016801175.1. Taxonomy (NCBI): domain Eukaryota; kingdom Metazoa; phylum Chordata; class Actinopteri; order Esociformes; family Esocidae; genus Esox; species Esox masquinongy. Next base: position 48,326 of record JACXGI010002164.1, read on the forward strand.
TTACTTTGCTAACTAGCTAAGTTTTAATGCTTGTCCAATTATAGCTCATATGTGAAAATTGCTGTAAAATTAACAAAATGTTAGTTGCTCTGTGAGCTATTTTATACACTGGCTAAACTCAGGAACGCCGACAGGAATCCAAGGGCCCAGGACAGAACTAACCGCTTAGGACCCAAACCATGGGCCAAAAATAAATAAATTGTAATGATTTTACTGTCCAAAAAACAGGTTCTTCCATTTCAGTGCTTAGTTTTGGTTGCATGGTGGCAATGTTTTAGCCAGATAACTACTGTAGTTAGACATATGTTGGTTAAATTTGAACTAGGCAGGATTTTTCTCAATAAAATAACAATTACAGCATTTTGCAATTACTCACCGGTCAAAAAGCGGTTCCGCACCGCTTTTTGCCCGATAGAGAATGACGTTCCAAATAAAAATATGAAAAATGGAATTACCTATTCCAAAAACGAGCTAACTCAGAGTTCTACTTATTCCTAGCCTTGCTAACGTTAGCTTAGGGTTCCTGGAAGCTGGCTATAAAAAGTTGATCCAAGTATTATTTTGCTTCTTTGCCGTTTTTGTAGGGTATGCTGTAGTAAACAAGAGAGGAATTGACAGTTTATCATCCTGGTCTGCCGCATTAGTTTCTTACAGTAAGCGAACTTCGCTCCTTATGGCGTACGTATGCTATATATATATATATATATATATATATATATATATTATCTTCCAGGTAAAAGCATTCACAAATTAAGCCAAGGAGGAAAGCCCACCTCACAGAAGGCGATTGGCTGGAACGGGATTGCTGGAATAGAACTGGCTGGGAAGTAGCGGCATGACCAAAGAATTATAAATTAACATTCCACTGGCACTGAACTTTAGTTTTTTGTTATGCAGCTTCAACAGGTTGTATTGGCGCTGCTGTTAGGGCAGAGGCGTCGCTAGGATCACAATACATTCGGGGCTTAGCCCACACCACCGCCCCGCCCCGCCCCGCCCCGCCCGGGACAGAAAGTACAATGTTTTTAATGTACACGCGGAAAATTTCGATGGCCGCTAACGTGTACTACATGTCTACATTGTCATAATGCGCAATCGGAATTATAGATGAATAGATCAGGGGCTATTTTATTATTATTTTTCGTCAGTTTGAGATCAGGGGCTATTCATAAAAGATCCGAGGCTATAGCCCCAGACGCGCAGGCCTAACGACGCCACAGTGTTAGGGTATCACTCTAAATGGCTGTACAGTAAGTGTTAGGGTATCACTGATTGGCTGTTGGTAGAACAAACCATTATCACAGGAAAAGGTTGAATCATAACAAAACAGCAAAGAGAAAAAAACATGAATCCCTTCATAAATGCAATTCTTCTGTTTAATAACTGTGCAACTTTCTTGATTGTACTGAATACTACCACTGACTGACTAATTAATAATTATATTAAAAGCCAACCAAATGGGGCACCCAGGCCTGGGACCGGGACAACGTTCACGGGTTGTCCCGTCGGCATCACAGGCTGAACTCAAGACTGAATCATATTGCTTGCATCTATTGGGAACACATCCATGAATAACTGACTTTGTAAAAAATAACTAACTTCATAGTAAAGCTAGAATTAATTAATAATTGTATAATATGTATATTATTCTGTTGTTGACTATTATATTTATTATATTTTTGAAGATACAGATTTAGCAACCAGGCACTGAATTAAATATATTCATTGCAGCAATGGTGAGGTGTGTACAGTGTTGCTACGTGGTTTTTGTGACGATGGAGCAGTGCTTTCTGGATAGACCTCAGAGTGGACCATCAATAACGTCAAAACTAAGTGTGTGGTTATGGATGACAGATGAGGTAAGAATACAATAGTTAAAAATAATGCCCTGTGTTGATTAGTTGGTAGATTAATGGTGTTTGCAATGAGTTTTGGGTTTGATTACCATCAGTACAAAACAGTGCTAAATAACTGAAATGTCACATTTACAGAAATAGCTTTCATATTGAAGGCTGTGTGAGTGGCAGGTTTTAATTTTTACAAGCCTTCTGTTTTGAATCTGCCACAAGAAGTTGGATGACAAATAAATTACCCAATGGTCCTGCAAGAAAGCTTTTTAAAGCCCTGAAAGAAAAGGGTAGGTCATAATGTTCAACATATTGTGTATCACCTGGTAAGCCTACACATTAATGAGAACTACATTTGTCACTGATATGCTATGGTATCAGCCATTGCTGTTCAGAGTTAGTGGTTGCCTCGCATAATCCTAATGGTTGCCTCGCTAGGCACCAGGCAACCATTACGATTACCATGCCCTGAGAAATAATTTAGTATCAGACAAACTTCCTGGTTATTATCAGCTGCGGAATAGTCATCTGTATAATCAAAAAAAGGTTCAAACACATTTTACATTTCAAAACATTTCAATTCTCTTCAAATGTGTTTTACAGTAATTACATTTCTGACTTATAGTGTGGTGTTTGTCATTGCAAATGTACTTCTAACCATACAAACCATTCTGTAATGGTTTGTGACTGATATTTATAGTTATTTTGGTTTTTGACACACAGTGTCATTTCAAATGTATCTTAATGTTCAGAGGGGATGATGATTGAGCATGAGGCAGACCATGCTGGTATAAGGTATGTTAGAAGGTTAAAAATAAAAAACCCTGGATGAGGGAAGGCTGTTGCAGAATCTGGTGGTGTGTCTGAAGTCAAAACACATTCAGGCAGACTGGTTGATATTTTCAAGACTTTTCACTTTTTCTTCTGAACAAGAAGACACTTTTCTCCACAACTGTTGTCTTCTCCAAACAGGTCCAGCTTTCAAGACCCATCAGTATCTTTTTAGAAATAAAGAAAGTGTGTAGTCTGGATGGTTGGGGTCTGTTAACATTTATGAATATGTTTAACTCTAACTATATGTAGGTATTTCAACTTGTAGAGTAACCATTTACTGTTTGCATTGTATGGATCTGCCTGACTCATTATCAAACATGTAAGAACTGATAGTGTAAGATGCTACATGCATGAAGTAAATAATGCAATGAAAGCCAAATACCTAGCGTTCTAAACTATCTGTAGTTGTGAGTACAAATGAGGATAAAATACTATTTGAAAATTGATTACTCATGTGTGACCGACTGGCCTCTACTGTAACATAGTCTCACACCTTGTAAACAAGGTGTAATTAGACACAGATGGAGGATATTGACCGGCATTTTAATTACGAGTTGTTAAACTTATATCCTCAGCGTATGGGTCATTTCTTTGTTATTTAGTGCATTGCTAAGCCCTAGTTTGCTAGCTATTTAATGATAATGTCAGGCAAAAGAGCTGTAAACATTAGCCAAGTGGTTAGCTAACTATTTTTAGCTAGCTTAAGAAACCATAATATCTTTCCGTATTTCAGACTTTCATAAACATTTAAAGTGATTTTACAAGCAAGGTAGATTTGAAATAATTGGTGTTCTATTGAAATTACCTGAAATTAAATTGATTGCTGCAGATCCTGGTATGCCTCCCTTCAGAGTATAAGTGGCCAAAGTTTGTCAACTTTCCTCATTCTGCTTCAGCACAACATTTTTATTCTTGATAGGGTAGTGGTCCCATACCTGAAAACAAAACTAACAAGAGAACAGCAACTACAGCAGTTTGTAAGAAGCATCAGCTGGTATTATAATAATATAAGGAAGTTGTCAGGGGTCCCCCAAATATTTAGAATGCATGAGCGTGTTTTATTAAAATGGTCTATATTATAATTACTCTCAGTAGTTCTCAACCTTTTTTGGGCCAGCGACCCCCGATCCATTAGCAGGTCCCTTACTGCCCCCCATCAAATAAGATGTAGACTAATTGCCCTGAATGTTTATTATTATTATTATTGTTACGATTATTATTACTGTTGTTACTATTATTGTTGTTACTATTGTTATCATCAAAAATCATCAAAAAAGCACATCACTTAATGACAAACAACAGGTTTATTAGTTTCCCAGGGAAACAAACAGCAGCCAATCAGAAAGAGCTAGGATTTTAACATTCAAATTGTAATTAAACAACAGCCAATCAGAAATGTCAAACAATAATTATTCTTATGAATTGTTCCAATGGAAAACAAGCTGGCACTTATCAAGGGGTAAAAGCAGAAGGATTAACTTTCAAAGGAAATATGTTAAAAACCTTTGAAAGTTAGTGAGAGCCCTGCGCCTGGTTGTATTGCAGTCATGTCAACAAAGCCACTCGTATTGAATAATGCTTTAAAGTGCGTCTGGATGCTGGACACTAAGTAGCTTTCAGGTGAAGTCCAACAGTGGAATATCCCTCTTGTAAATGTTTAACCACTGTGATAACAAGGCGTTCACAGTGTATCCCTCGGAGAAATGAACGCTGAGAAATTCTCCCACGGGTAATACCAAGAAAACTGTACAAAACCTTGGCGTTACCCTCGACCCTGACCTCTCCTTTGATGAACAATATATCTCAATAGTTGCTTATTTTCATCTTCGGAACATCAGAACATCATAAAAATCAGAAACTTTTTTTATCAAAAACTGATGCAGAAAAACTAAATCATGCTTTTGTTACTTCTTGATTAGATTACTGCAATACACTTCTTTCCGGTTACCCTGATAAATCAATAAATAAACTTCAATTAGTGCTGAACACGGCTGCTGGAATACTAACTAGAAGTAAAAAATTTACACTGATTTTAAGGTTTTATTGTTAACCTATAAAGCAATACATGGACACGCTCCTACTTACCTCGCTGAAATGATCCAGCCATACACACCTACACGTAACCTTAGATCGCAAGATGCTGGCCTTCTAACTGGACCTAGAATTTCTAAACAAACAGCCGGAGGCAGGGCTTTCTCTCATAGGGCTCCACTACTGTGGAATGATCTGCCAACGAAGGTTTGATGTGCAGACTCAGTGCAAACTTTCAAGTATCTACTAAAGACTCATCTCTTTACTGTTTACTGGTCTACAGCAGGGGTATTCAAATCTTACCCTACGAGGGCCGGAGCCTGATGGTTTTCTGTTATACCTCATCATTAATTGGATGCACCTGGTGTCTTAAGCCTGAATAAGTCCCTGATTAGAGGGTTGCAATGAAAATATGGATTGGAGTCTGGGTCAGGGGTGTGAAGGTGACCGAAAAGGCTTGATACTGTCCACCCTTGCTGTCTTGCCAGATGGGCACTCATCGCCATTGGGATGCCCTCCCTCCAATGCCATTCGGGGGCGGAGTCACTGGTTTGTTGTTGCGCCCATCGTGCAATTAGGTTGAACTCCGCTGGCCCTCATTTATACTCTGCCCTCATTTCAGGGTGGTTGCGGTTGGTGGATGTCCCTGGATAGGGCCTCCCCCGGATAGGGCCACAGTGTCACTGGACCACCCTGTCTCAGCCCCAAGGTCTTACGCTGCTATATTATTGTGCTGGTGGAGTAGGGTCAGTTCTCCTTCTCCACTATAAATCCTTGTAGTTCTAAGGTATGCACTTTCTACATTTTCCCTATCTCCTGCCCTGTTTAAACTTAGGAGGAAATGAGGTCTTGGCCCACACCTCCAGAGAACCAGGCTTGAAAGACTTGTTGCTGTCCCTGTCCAAAGTCCTCCTGGTTGTGTTGCAGATCAAGAAGATACCTGACGATTTATTAGTTTCCCAGGGAAACTAATAAATCATGTGGAAAAAGTGTATGCTAAAATCATTAAATGGATTTTCGCGTCCGATCTTAAAATGTCTTCGTTCAAACACGTTTTTTCCCCATTCGCTTCTTCTTACGATTACATTTTCTCCCACCTTTTCCATTCAATGATTTTAGCATACACTTTTACCACGATTGAATCTATTTTTTTTCATACGATTGAATTTAGTTTTTTCATAATATGAAATATTTCAGTTACGTTTTCTTTTCTTACGGTCAATACATTTGAACTCAATTTGGCTCCATTAGATACTCCCTGCCCGACCGTGCAGTGTGCAAGCTAGGGAAGGCTCAGCGACAGCTCGCCAGAGATTGAGCGATTTGCGACTTGAGTGAGCGAACAGGGTGTACATAGCTAGCTAGCGAACAAAACATTAGCTAGCAAGCTAATATATATTTTGCTACTACCGTTAATGTATAACGTTAGCCTAACCACACCTAACATTTTTGCCAGTAAAAAATAAATAAATGAATACATTATTGGATAGATTAGCAAATTATCAAACTTATTCATACATGATGGGAGGTAGTTAGCTAGAGGTAATGTCAGCTCAATTACCGAAATTTCATGAGCCAAGGATCACAATTGCTAGTAGCCTCTACAGCACTGTAGGCATGACCTTTCCAGCACCTACCTCAAAGCAAAAAAGCCAGTCTGATTCGAATTACGCAATTGCTCATCATCCTGCCTCCGCACCGTTCGAAAGTACAGAGTTTGAGCTTTTCTTATATGTTCTGTTGATAAAAGGTGGGGGGAACAAAATGCCATTTTCAAAAAGTTTGGGGACATGTCCCACTCATGTATAATGAAACCTATGCCACTGCATATATAGAATGCCACCCGCCAAAGTGGCTAGTAAGAGTGACTGTTAAATGCCACAGCCGAATTCTACCCGCATTCAGCGGGTTCTAATATCAAGCTCTAGGTGCAACAGTATTCACTAAAATATCTTGAATATTACGTCTCAAATGGACTACATCTCTGTCAATACAACAGCTAAAATATAGCCCTACTGTATTCAAAGTTGTCTGACATGTTACACTTTACTAATAAGCATACTTCTTTCTTTTATTATTTTTTGTTTTTTCTTCCGCTTCCATTCAATAATGAGCAAAATAACATATGTACCCATTCCCTCTCAGGTGCCCACTCAATTCTTCAGTTCTCAGTTTGCATGGCAACTTCTCCATGGCAACAAGTGTTCTGCTTTGCTACTCTTGATTCCAATGCCTCAAGTTATAACTGAAGTATAGTTTCAAAGACAACTATGATGTGTAATTGAATGCTGTTTGATTCAAAGGTTTTATTGTTTTGGGTTGAAATCTATACATCTTTGATTGTCTTGGACAACTTGCCTTAATGCTTTGTAATTTGTAGGTAACACTACATTTCACAATGTCAGTATCGCATGGACTTGACAGTGTTAATTATTTTTCATGGAATCTGTCTTGTCTATTCATAAACACGCATGTCATATTATATATTCTTGCTATGATAGTTGCCGTTGGACTGACTTTCATGTGGCTCAGACAGACTTGCTGTCACATGAAATCATCTGAGAATTGAGAATATGAAGAAATACATGGCCTCTTTGCCCATGGACTGTGTATTTTATGTCTGTTTTGAACAATTAAATATAAATGTAAAGGCATTCAAAATTGGCAGACTAAGGGGGTCCGAAAAATGTGTATTGTCATGTTTCATGTTAAGTGATGTAGAAATGGCTATTACACTCTTTAGTATAAATGAATATGTATTTGGAGATGAGATTTTCTGTCCCTCTTATTCATGGCCATGTTCAAGGTGTTATGCTCATGAAACTAGGACAGATGGTTCAAATACCAAGCAATGAATACAAATGGATTCCTTTTGAAATGTCAAAATATAGCTATGGCACTCAAGTGTTTAGAGAATGTATGGTGTTGAATTAAGTTGCTAAGGCCTTTTGACCTATTCTTAATTGATAGACAAGGTGAAATCTAGGATAAACCCAGCAGCCTAGCAACTGTTGAAGACTTACCTAGGTCTATTCATGGGTTGCGTGTGTTTTCACAAAAATATTGCTTTGAAAGTTTGTTTTAAGACTGATGATTAACTAAGCATTCTAATCAGTATATTCACAGTTAGCACTAATTAACATTTGGTGTGTGTAAGTGCATTACTGTGGCTTGAAAACACAATTACATTTCTAAAGAAGGAACATTATTAGTAACATGGTGTCATTATGATTACATTATAACCACAGATAGAACTAAGACCAGAAATATTGTTCACCGGATGTACAATATAAATGGTGCATTTCTATTCCCTATCACATATAGTGATAAGAGGAAGCCCAGTTTCAGGCGGTGGGAGAAGATGGAGCGAGTTGGAACTAGGTCAAAATTCTTCCGATGAGCCAACAGGATATCGCTAGCTTGTGTTTGGCTCTGCTCACTTGGCTTCTGTAGCCTCTCATTCCCTAGCATCCAGTTGTAAACAACAGGCTCTGGTATATCTTGTGTTATTAATAAAAATATTTGATACAATGTTAGCTAGCTTGCTTCAATTGATGGGAGACCACCCACCAGAGTTTAATGAGTTAGTGTTAGCATTTGAGCTATTGAATAAATTCGACAGCTAATGACAACCTTCTGTCTCAAGTTCTTTCGGACCAAATATTTGCTTACTATAGCTCTGCCTTTTTATTTCCAAACAGTTATAGTCTCATTTGGACAAAACAGCCATTAACCTTGTTTTTTAAAGTAATTATCCGCTGTTCTACTTGTGGACATTAATATAGCTGCAGCATCTGTAAAAGGTTGATAACAATAGCAATAACGCAACCGAGTGAGGTGCAACGCATGTATATGATGTTTTGCTGTGTCTGCGTTCTCTAGGCTGCAAGATATACTGTAGGGAAAGTCTTAACATTTGAAGGCACAAATTGGCTTATTCATCTTTCAAGGACTCTTTCTTGAATTAATATGACATTCTGGCAAAGGGACCAAAATGGCTTTTAAAATAATTTAATAAAAAGCAACTGTGATGAAATTAGCTAATGCCCATTGACATTTTATCCTGGTATTATTAAAATAACTTGGTTGAGTTATCATATTTTCCCAAGCATTGTATTCATACTCCCTCAGTGATTCCACTTTACCTTTTGAGGGGTTGGGGGTGAGATGTAATGAATTATCTGAGTTCAAGTACACTGGCTACTTCCTAACTTAGAGATACTGTACCATCCATAGTGTTCTGACAAGACTATACTGTAGGTATATTAGTGTACATGAAGAAAAAATTACACATTTTCAAAAATGCCTGTGACTACCTTCCCTGCCACTCTGCATAATTATAAAACAAATAATAAAAAAATTGACTAGATTTCATGTTTTATCTTTTTCTAAACAGCACTGCATTGTTCCAACAATCATTCTAACTCAAGACTGGCAGCAAGTTGTAGGCTTCATATCTGTCCACCACAAATACAACACATAACACCCTAAAATATCAAGCAAAATCGTACCTGCAGGTTATGGGTTGAGTCAAGACTTCCATCATCAGAGAGAATCCGTTGCTAAATATTATAATGCAGCATTGTTGAATGCTCGTATTTTAATGGCTTGAAAGGCATACTAGAATGAGCCTAACCTTTTGAAATACCGCTGGAAAATATATTCTCTAATACTGTCCTGAAGGCAAATCTTTTTATGCTAGAGAGGAGTGTGCATCATCAGCTCATTGCTTTTGATATACAGTGCCTTGCAAAAGTATTCAAACCCCTGACTAATTGTCTCATTTTACTGAATTACAAATGGTACATTTTGTGGTTTGTTATTTTCAATTAAAATGCTGTAAATGCTGCTCCAAACAAATTATTGTAAGGTGACATTGGTTTAATGGGAAATATTTCTAAGACAAAATACATTATAATACTGTATGTTTTTTGCATACTGTAAGTATTCAACCCTTGTAATGTGGAAGCTCCCAGTTCACACATATGAAAGAAAGTACCCAAAAAAGGACACCTTACCATTCACCTCATGCTGTGAACCAATGACATTGCTGTCATATTTTCACAAGCGGATGGAGCAAAATACAGGGAAATACTGCAAGAGAACTTGTTTCAGTCCACTAATAAACTTAAACTTGGGCGGAAATTCAGCATTCAGCAGGACCATGACCCCATGCACAGAGAGCAGGTCAACATTGATCTGGCTCAAGGAAAAAAGGTGAATGGCCTACCATGGCACCGTCAAAGATCTCAGAACTAAGAATGAGCCATAATCATTTTAAACAGTGTGTGCAAACCAGGAACATACTTACCAAAAACTTAAAGCTGTAATTGCAGCAAAAAGTGACTCTGCCAAAAGTTAATTATTTAACATACATATTTAATTTTTACGTAGTGGTTACGCTCTCACTTGTAATTCATATTTCACCATGATTTACCTCAAGCTCTGGGGCAGCTGATCTGAAAAAAATGTTCTCTCCTAAAAACAAATGAAAAAAATGTAATCTGTTTCTATTAGATATCTAGCAAGGTGTCAGGTCATCATCTCAACAATAGTACAAAAGTCATTTTTGTTGATGATGGTCGTGTTTCAAGTCTAGGTGCCATGGCCGCGGCAAGATGTTTTGAATGGCCAACTGCAGAGTGGTGTACAATAGATTTCGGCAGATCGGCTATAGTAAAATGCATGAAGGACAAACTACTCACACTAATTTCTACCGGTCAAGTGGTAGGAGTGAATTTCTGAATGTTGTGTATGGGTGCTGAGGCTACAACAGGGGGGATAGGGGGCAGCTGCTACATTATATTTCGCTTTAGGGCAACAGTTGGCTAACAGCTGGCTTTAGGGCAACCGTTGGCTAACAGTTGGCTTCAGGGCAACAGTTGTCTAACAGTTGGCTAGCTTTATTTCAATAGAACAACTAATACCTACTAGTTACAAGGATTACTAAGTCAAAACTAAGAATATTGAAAATATTGTAACAACCCCGGTTTTGTGTTATTTTTTGTGGATGTTACAGCTCTGGAAAAAATTAAGAGACCACTGCACCTTTTTCTTTCCTTTCCAAAAAAGTTGAAAAGGAAGTTTTGAGTGAGGAACAGAAGGGTTAATTAAGAGACCACTGCAAATTGAACGCTTCTGTTCCTTACTCAAAACTTTCCTTTACACCTTTTTTGGAAAGGAAAGAAAAAGTTGCAGTGGTCTCTTAAAGGGGTTAATTATTCCAGGGCAGATGGAAAAGATGTGGGGTATGATGGGTAATCCAGCAGGGTTTGGAAGTGTATAAATTTGGACTACTGTATTCTTTCACTCTCTCTGGATCCGTGGTCTTGTGTCTGCTCTTGGGAGTCTGTCTTTTACAACTTTACATTGTGAGTTGGTACAGTAGCTGTCTCAGGGTGTAGAAGCGTGGGTTGTGGCCAGAACAATAGCCCCAGTTTAGGAATTAACCTTTGTTCTGCCTTGCACCTCTAGTGTCCATCTTTTCAATTTATGATCCAGTCCGGGTCATTACAATATAATACATTCAGGTCAATATTTACATTGGTTCCTACATTATTTTGCCTCCAAGATGTGTGCGCATCTCTGCCTGGCGTCAATTTAAATGAAAAAATCCCCCAAAACTTTTTTTTTTCTACTCTAAAAATACAGCTAACCAAGCTACCATTACTTTACATTGGAAGTTACACATAATATAACCATAACAAAATTGTGTTTTACATAACTAAAGTTACTTTGTTAGACAGTGTTATATGTAAATCAGGAATTTCAGTAACATTAATATTTATATAACAACACTTTTGAGGGATACTGTATGTTATAGAACGTTACATAACAAAATGTGTACACAAAAAAAGTCTGACTGCCAAAAAGAGAAATAAAATGATTTTCTACATCACCCAAATTGTATCATATTTTTGCAAAAATAACATTGTGTAATTTCAGTACCAAATACTAAGAAATTAAATATCAATTGCAAACACTAACTATATTTGAATTTAGGAATTTAGTTTTAACTGCCACAAACATAGAATTACTAATTTAATTGAATGTCCTTCACCTCTCCCCAACACTGGAACCAACCCATCTACTCAGCCACAGCCAGAATAGTTACTGCTTACAGAATCAATCAATTATTAGAATGGTAACTTGCCATTCAGTAAGTGAATGCATTTCAGTCTAACATCCTTCTGCAAACTGGAGAGACAGTGGTGCAAATAATTTGCTTGTTTTACATCACAACACATGTCAACTATAATGATGGAAGCCCACGCACGATTCCAGCGGACAGAAAAAGCAGCAACCGTATGTCTCAGTAAACCCACGAGATCACCAGCCTGTGAAGCAAAACTGCTTTCACTTTCATGATTTTTTAAGGACAAAGTAAATTTTCCATTAGAATGGCAGCATGAAGCATAGTTTTGTGCTACTTGAGCTGTTTGAAGAAAATACTTTTCTTCTTCTTGTGCAATGTTAGAAATGCATTCCTTTCATATGCAATGCTGGTGTACAAAGATGGATGAAAGTTCTGAGTTTTCAAACACCATAGATATATTTGACAGGATATTATTTCATTTTTTTGTCTACTCTCAATTACAGATATTGGCATAATTATGCTGCACATTTTTAATGCTTAAACTCATGCAACTCATTTCAACAAACGGAGAGACAATTATTAACCTGCATTAAACCTTCAATATTCTTGAATGGTTAAAGTGGTCTAGGATAATATGGGTTTGAATCCAGCCAACTGCTATTTTAGCACATTCTCTCCACTCTCCTACCGTTCTTAACTGTTGTATTGAGTGAAAAATAGGAAGACAAAAAGTAATAAACAATTGGGACTTCCCAACTCCCAGCAATGTAAACATTACAAATAATTTCCTGGAGATTCTTTGCTAATTTACAACAGAGCTAAGGGCTTGTTGTTGAATTACTCCATTCTTTAGCTGCAGATGGTAGTTTACCCAAATGGTAGCCACAGAACATACTGTAGTAGAATACCACATTTGACCAGGATTTTGGTCAAAAGTATTACGTTATAATAATCATAATTAAACAATACTCAACATATGGATGGTCACGAGTCACAACACTGATCAATCTCACCTTATGTTCCAACACAACAGTCACACTTCAGTTTTCCAATGGCACTCATGCAATAGCGGAAACACAAATAAAGTAGATTACCAGTCTTTGCGTCTAGCATAATATCTCATACAACAGCTTTGCAATACTGCCTTGCTTCATTAGTTCAATTCAGACAGTGTTAAGTTAACAAAGCAACAAAGCAACACTGACGTTTTAGCAGTCCACATGGAGGAAAATCAACAGAGCTGCTTCTGTCTCATTGCAATCCTCTTTTATAAGGTTGGGTTCATTAAAGGAGATAGCTTTAGTTGTATGCTTAGCTGACTTTGAGCCAACAACGTATCTAAGTCTTGACAAGTCCCAAAAAGGCTCTCTTCAAAATCTAATTCAATCACAGCAAATCTTCTCTAGAAGTCCAATTAACATGGCGCAATGTATTATATATGAAAGAGGTTGGATGACAAGCATTGTGGATTTGGATGTGGTTTTTAAAATATTGGTCTGTCACAACTCGCAATACAACTATTACAAGATTTGCTCAACATTTTTAATTTCATTCAGGTTACTAAATGTGTATTTCTATATGAAACAAAATGATATGCACAGATTGTACATGTTAGAAAGTTGGAATCAAGTATTCCCTCAATTAGCCATGCATCCAAACCATGCATAATAAACCGAAACATAAAACATAAACAGAAACATATAACAAACTATCATCTACAACCCTTTTTCCAAAAAGTTGGGACGCTGCGTAAAATGTAAATAAAAACAGAATGCAATGATGTCCCAAACATTTTATCCCTATATTTAATTGAAAATTGTACAAAGACAACATATCAAATGTTGTACCAGAGAAATGTCATTGTTTTTGGAAAAATATATGCCCATTTTGACTTTGATGCCAGCAACATGTTTCAAAAAAGTTGGGACAGGGGCATGTTTATTGCTGTGTTGCATCTCTTCTTTTAACAACACTCTGTAAGCGTTTCTGAACTGAGGAGACCAATTGCTGTAGTTTTGGAAGTGAAATGTTTTCCCATTCTTGCTTGATATAGGATTTCAGCTGCTCAACAGTTCAGGGTCTCCTTTGTCATATTTTTCATTTCATAATGCGCCAAATGTTTTCAATGGGTGACAGGTCTAGACTGCAGGCATGCCAGTTTAGCACACAGACTGTTTTACAACGAAGTCATGCTGTTGAAATACATGCAGAATGTGGTTTGGAATTGTCTTTGTCACGGTTGAGGGAAAGGACGTGTGGCGCAGAGTAGGTGAAGGTAGTCATTCCTTTAATTATTTGTCACTCTCGAGCAAAAATAACAAACGGCGAGCATAAGCACGAACTGAAGCATACAATGACCCACAACTGAGGGAAAACAAAGACAACTTAAATAGGACCCCCAATCAGAGGCAATAGGGAGCAGCTGCCTCTGTTTGGGGATAATTAACAGAAGCGCACATAGAGATGTCTAGAGGCACCCCAGCCAGGACCTGACAGTCTTGCTGAAATAAGCAAGGCCTTCCCTGAAAAATACATGGTCTGGATGGTTCTGTAGTAAATTTCAAACTTTGCAATTTTACGTTGAGAACCGTTATTCTTCAATTGTTGCACTATTTGCCCATGCAGTCTTTCACAGAGTGGTGAACCCCTCCCTATCTTTACTTCTGAAAGACCTCTCCGGGATGCTCTTTTTATACAGTACACAACCATGTTACTGACCTGTTACCAATTAACCTAATTAGTCATGTGCGATGTTCCACCAAGTTCTTTTTTTTATTACACAGCTTCTCCAGTCTTTTGTTGCCCCTGTCCCAGCTTCTTTGAAACATGTTGCTGGCATCAAATCCAAAGTGGGCATGTATTTTTCAAGGAACAACAACATTTTTTAGTTTCAACATTTGATATGTTGTATTTGTACTATTTTCTATTGAATATAGGGTTTAAATCATTTGCACATCATTGCATTCTGTTTTTATTTCCATTTTACACAGTGTCTCAATTTTCTTTGGGTTGTAAATTTGATGATCTATCCATTGTATTTTACTTTCACAAAAGAGCAAACAAAAAAGACCTGGAGACATACCTCTATACCTAAGGTTACATGTACATTTCTTTTTGTCTGGGCAGCAACAAAATAACTCGAGACTGTTGTTAATTTCCAACAGGTGTATTCTCTAATGTCCGTCTTCTCTGACAGTGCAGATCTTTGTTGTTATCTTTACAGGCCCCTGGGGTTACTAACATAGTAAAACAACACTTAATTCATCAGAAAAGCAATTAAGTTATGGTATAATACAATTAAGCACAACTTAATTGATGCAGGAGTCTTACAGTCAGCATGAATCATAGCTACCACTTTTACAGCTTGCTGCCCAGGATATAGATCCGCATTTTACAGTACAGACTGGCTGTGTGCCTACGCTTTAGCTTATCTTTACATGACATGAAAGCTGACGCATTTTCTATAAAGTGCAATTATTTTGACCTGGGAGATATATAATAAAATAATGGTATCAATAATATAAAAGTAAATGCCTGCCATTTGAGGAGTGACCTCTGACTGCCAGTCATCTGGAACAGAAGACCCTGAGGGTGGTGGTCTGTACAGCCTGACTCCGTGGTCCACCTAGGTGCAGGTAAAGTTGTGTGGCTTTGGAGGAGGTTAATGTGACACGGCACAGGGAATGTGAGCGTAAACAGACTAAACAGAAATCACAGTTTATACATATAGGTGCAAGGACATGAAACCAATAGAACACGTGGGGCAGCTTATACAATATTGCACAACTTGGACAATCAGATGCTAGATGTCACGCCTTGGATCTCACTTTTTTCCTGCATTATGAATGCCTATGTCTTGTGAGAAATTCCATCGACTCACTTTTACCATCACTGCATATGATGCAAACAATACAACGCATCCTAAGCAATGCTTAGGACAAACAGTATAAGGTATATTCTGGTTAGCAGTATTGGTAACACTTTATTTGAAGGGGTGTGCATAAGAGTGACATGACCCTGTCATGATACTGTCATAACCATGACATGACACATGAAGGAATCATTTTGAACGTTTATGAATGTTGTCATTAGGTGTCATTCGGTTGATTATGTCATTTTTTATGCAAGGTTGACATTGTTTGGGATGTCTTTGTTATGACAACTTGATATTAACTGAGACAACATAACCTGCCAATGTCTTTGTTATGACAACTTGACATTAACTGAGACAAAATATCCTGTCAATGTCTTTGTTATGACAACTTGTCATTAACTGAGACAACATAACCTGTCAGTGTCTTTTTTTATGACAACATGACAGTAACCAAGACAACATAACCTGTCATAAACATTGGCCTAATTATCAAACTTGAAGAAACTATTTAGTCAGTATTCTGTCTGCCAGAAAAGGAACTTTGCTGATCATGAGACTGGTGCTCATACTCAGCATATTGAGCATGCATGGCAGAAATACAAATTGGAAATATGGGGTCATAAAGGTAATCACACTCCTGAGTCACTGAAGATTCACCTCAAAATGATAGTGCACCACTGGTTAGCCATACGCCATTATAGTGGTGTCTTGGGCAGACTTTTCCATGATGTGAAAAAACAAGTCACGTTAATATCAAAGTTTTTGGCAGGAACATAGTTTGTACTGTAATTTTGTTAATATTGATGCAGGACATCCATTCATGTAACTAGTGGTTTGCATGAACAATAGGCTAAGTAATATACATTATTCAAGAGATAATATACATAATCCAATTTGTTAATATGATTACAGTGCGGTAACTATTAAAAGGTAGACTGGCTACTCGCGTCTTCAAATAGGTGTGACACATACAAAATGTATGGTCGCATTTGGGGTTGATATAGAATTTTGAAGGACACTTTTATATTAAAGGACACTTACTACAGTTGGCCCATAGGGGGCAGTTTGACGTGGTCGTGTTGCGTTGGGACTGTTAACGATCAAAACACCTGCGCGTTCTTGTAACTCTTCAAGGAAAAGCCATATCTTATAATTGATCCTGTTTTCCTGGTCGGTAAAGTACAAAAGTACACTGGACCTTTCGATACAGTTTGATAACTTGCCTGTTAAAATGTATGTAGGGTTGGAAAAGCGTGGTAATTGTATAACAATGACAGAGACCCATGTCTGTATAAAATGCCGTGACGGTGGTGCATTCCTTTGGAAAAAACGAATTTGTTACTGTACTGTACTGAATTGTTTTTTTCGAAAACAATACTCCTGACAATATCCCTAGGATTAATATAATTTAATTTTGTAACTGTTTTGTTTAGGAACTTTGCAGTCGTTGCACTGTAAGGGTTAGCGATTAGCTAGTTCCTTGTTCCTTGTTGTTAGCTGGCTTCGGTTGGTTATTAGCTGGCTTCAGTTAAGTGTATGCTAGCTCCAGTCAAGTGTTTGTCAGTTCCGGATAGCACTTTGCTAACTTGCGAAGCAATGTTCTATGTGTGTTAACATGAAGGTAATTTGTTAAACTATCACTATCTACCCTACTTTATAAATAATGTTTTCAATGTGATTTTATTATGAATAGTTTATATTACTTAGGCTATTGTTCATGCGAAGAACTAGGTACTGTACATGAATGAATGTCCTGTGTCAACATGAACAAATGACACTGCACTCTGTTCGTTAATGCATTTGTAAACCATTAATGAAGTAATGGTTATCATTGTTAACCACTAGTTCATGTCTTGTTCATCATTGTTCATCAATGTTCGTTCAAGGTAACTACTGCACTTGTTAATGGTTGTTGATGTACCCTTATCGGAAAGTGTTACCAAAGTAGGATTGTTGAAAGTAGTTTTTTTTTTTAGGAAACATTTGTTGTGCAAAAACAATAAAGGAAATTTATTGCTTTTGTTAAGGTTTTTAAAGCATTTGACAGACTTAATTAAATATTTTTGACAGTAATTGACAAACTTAATGATATCTTTATGACAAGTCCAAATTGTACCACTGTACTTGAGGTCAAGAAAAATATTCATGACACTGTTATGAATGTATTTGACAGTGTTATAACTTGTCATGACATCTTTATGACAAGTCCAAATTGTACAACTTTACTTGAGGTCAAGAAAAATATTCATGACACTGTTATGAAAGCATTTGACAGTGTTATAACACGTCATGACATATTTATGACAACTCCAAATTGTACCACTGTACTTGAGGTCAAGAAAAATATTCATGACACTGTTATGAATGCATTTGACAGTGTTATAACACGTCATGACATCTTTATGACAAGTCCAAATTGTGCCACTTTACTTGAGGTCAAGAAAAATATTAATGACACAATTATAATTGTCTCATGACAACCAATTTTAAAACCAACCACATATGACAGTTGTATTTAATGCTAACACATAAAGCTTAATAGTTTCTTCAAGTTTGATAATCAGGCCTGCTATGACATGTTTATGACAGGTAATGTTTCTGACTAACTGCGCCACCTCATGGTTTGGCGTTTGCTCTGTAGCCGACTGGAAGGCCCTGCAACGGGTGGTGGAAACCGCCCAGTACATCACTGGTACCCAGCTCCCGGCCATCGTAGACCTCCAGCACAAGCGGTGTCTGCACAGCGTGTGTGGCATCATCAGGGATCCTTCACATCCATGCCACAAACTGCCCTCCTTTCATCAGGCAGGTGGTACAGGTCTCTTCGTTCCCGCACCACCAGGCTCAGGAACACATTCTTTCCATCTGCTGTAGCCCTGCTGAATTCCGTGACCCATCACTAACCATATCCACCCTTTGTATTACTGGACTCTGACACTACCTTGCAAAGTCTGAAGTTTTCAGTTGTTACAGGTACATGTCTGCCTCGGGAACCTCATTGCTGCTATCCCTGCATTTCAGTTGCACATGCTACCCTACTCCTTCAATTTCATTGTACTGTACTTGTTCAATTACAACTAAAGTTGAATCTAATCTAATGTTGTCGTGGTTAATGTGAAGTTGTCATAACCAAGACATTGACAGGTTGTGTTGACTCAGTTAATGTCAAGTTGTCATAATAAAGACATCCCAAACAATGTCAACCTTGCATAAAAAATGACATAATCAACCGAATGACACCTAATGACAACATTCATAAACGTTCATAATGATTCTTACATGTGTCATGTCATGGCTATGACAGTATCATGACAATGTCATGTCACTCTTATGCACACCCCTTCAAATAAAGTGTTACCGTAGTATTAGTAGTAGTATCATACACTGGACAACATACCATAAGGTGTTTAAGGTTTGTACGCGGCCTAGTGTTGTGCATTTTCTATTAGAATCCCCATTAACTGCAGCAGCTGTGGATCACTCAAAGCATTAAAAATTATATAATGCAAAAACATGAACATAAAAGCCAAAATCGCAACAACATAAATGTGTAATATTCTTTAAAAAATTGAACTAAGAAAAAAATAAAATGATATATTTTAAGATGATTTGTTTTAATGAAGCTAATGTTGTGTTTCAATGGTTGTTGATTTAATTATTCAGCTAGTTACCTTGGGTCATTTCTTTACTTGGCAAGAATTATGCACTTTTCACACTCAACACAGTACAACCACATGTACTTAAGTAGTAATCTAATTTAGACGTTGGGTTGAAGAGCTCAACTTCAAAAACATTATAGCATTGAAAAGGATCAGAATAGGCTCTAGAAGCAATATTTGCTTGGCATCAGGCCTTGGCCATAGTAGTGCCCGTCGGAAAATCACCCAAAGCCAAATCTACTTGGAAGTTAGCCCAGGGAGTACGGCTGTGTAAGCATTACACTAACCTAAAATAATGCTGATATTCTTTATTTGGAAACTTGAACTTATCATTGTATAGTTGTCTGGGGCCGACGCCTGAGATAAAGAGTGACTTGTCCTCCTTTGCAGATGGGATCTTTTCTTTCCCCAATCTGACTTTACCTGTTCAGTGGTAAACAAATCATTAGTGATTGTGTTTTTGCTCTAACAAAAAATGAAAAAACTTGGTTTGCCCTTCAGAGTAGGAAGGACATGTATGTAAATTGACATACTTGCTTTCTGGGGAAGTATTTCATAAATACTGTGGTCAAATTCACTGGCAGTGCTAACACACAGACTACATAGACTCTGTATTACAATTCAGTAAAATTCAAGGGTTCAACTTAATATACTGAGCATGAACATCATGGATCTTTCTACCTCATCCTTATTTCTCAGGTGTCCTTAAAGAAACTCATGAATGCTAGGTGCTGTAATTAGCTAGAATTTGTTCGACTTCTGCCAGGTTTTAAGCAAAATCCCACTGGGATTGGCTCAGCTTTCATGCGACGTTTCAGCTTTACTGTTCTTCCACTGTTTCAAAGAGGATTACATGGGCAAGTCATTTATGCCACATAAATGCATTTCTGGCATAAAGGTGACTTTTCTAAAGTTTGTTTCCTTAAATAAGCCCAAACTTTTTACCTAGAAATATAATTCCGTTCTACCATCCATAAAAATATTACTGTATGCATAGCATGCCTGGCATATAACATTCTAAGTAAGGAATATTACATTTTAAGTAGAACGTGCGAACTGTGGAATTGAGTATTTATCAAGAAGGGAATACACTTAACATAGAAATGACAACATTGAGGCAAATAGAGCACACTGTCACAGTTTCAGGTAGATAATATAAGGCAGTAGAACACCTATCTGGATCTGTGTACTAGACTCCTACCACCAAAATAACAACCCTTACATCTCATACTTTAACAGAAAGGCAGACATATCCTATAACACTGAGATGTTCAACATCATAACATGACATAGATTGATGTGGGGGAACTCTTTACTGGGCCCCTTATTTTCCATTCCAGTGAGTGGCGTGGGGAGAGCAAACTTGGTAAGCTCATGCCTCCAGAGGTTAGCTATCTATTTATTTATGCTCTCTTTCATGAATAGCAAAAAGAATGTGACAGTCTAAAATGACCAATCCTGTCTCCCTATCCCATAGAATATTTCTGTTTGAGTGATGGGTGAAACAGAAATGCCAGGATCCTGACAGCTGAGAAAGAATCTCTCTCACCAAATATGGTGAGTAGGAATCAGAGACATTGTACAGTATGTGTTTTTCCTGTAGCAATTAGAGCCTTTGACAGCTGCACATCAGAAAATGTTTACATTAAAGTTTTTTAAAAAATATATTACATGCAGATTTTGTCACAGTCAACACAAAAAACTGACACGCATGCACACAGACACATGCAAGCATGCACGCACACACACACACATCACTGACTGGAATTTTAATAATAAAATCACATAAAAAAATGACCTGTCTGATATTGTGTACACTATGTGCAACATAAGCACTCAAGCAAATACTTGATGACTGAAGGCTTTCTATTGTCCTCGTGCAACTGCTTTTAGTTTAATCAGACAACATAAGCAGCATAAAAATGTGTTGCAGATAATTTCCCAGGTGATAAACTATTGATGTTTGTCAAGACTTGATGAACAAACAGCACAATTATTTATTTCCTCCAACACAAAGTGCTGACGCCAGACTATAAGTTATCTGCTGTAAGAGTTTGTCAGTGTCTTGTAATTCATAGCCTACTTAGCGTTATTATTTTTTCATCTTTAAAGGGTTTTAATTCATGGGCCAAGGTTCGTTCGTGACTAGATTATGTAATTTAAATGGGTGGAGTGTTCTGGGAGGCTGTAGCATGTTCTGAAGCACAACACTATGTGAAACTAGATTACTATTAGAGAAACTACTGCCAATAATCACAGGTAGCGTCCCAAATGGCACACTAATCCCTATAATAAGCACTACTACACTTAAAAGCAGTCAACTATCAGGAATAGTGTGCCATTTCAGACGCATCCATGGTACATCAGTAGTCATTTTCTATACTGAGAAAAGTCCACATCACCTCTCTCCTTACTGACCATTGCCCTCTTGTCCCTCAAAGAATTCAGAGAATTCACTTTAAAATTATCCTCATAGTATACAAAGCCCTCAATAGCATCAGACCTGCCTACCTATTAGATTTATTCTTCCTCTATGAAGCTCCTCGCTCCCTACGGGCTAGCCATGCCAAACTGCTCAATGAACCAAAGACCTGAACAATCAGGGATCGTGCCTTTTCCAACCGTCAACCATGCCTTTGGAACTCCGTACCTGACTGTCACAGGGCTCTTCAGACTGTTGTGGCTTTTATAACGAATGTTAAGACACATCTTTTTCAGCTGGCCGACCCATTCCTTTAATCACATTATGCATACTGTGCAATTATTTTATATATTGTAACTGGGAGAGATCCAGGGAACGGACTAGGAAGCATGCGTTTAGGTAACTGGAGGGCATTTTATTAACAAAAACAGAAGGGTGAGGGGAGGAAGGAGAAATCAAAACTAAAGAATAAACCCCTTTAATGGGGAGGCAGCTTTGACTGGGGTGGCCTCCCAGCGTGGGTTTGGCTTCTGCCCCTTCAATCTCCTTGCAGGCTTCATCCACCGTCGTGCAGCCTTGCCTGGTGAAACATTGCTCGCCACTTTACAGCTGGCTTCGGCCCCAGGCTGATCCCTGGGAGCCCTTAAATGCCTCCCAGACGAGGTCCCCACAGGAGGCAAGTGTGTAAGGGCGGGGCTGGACCTTCTGCCGGAAGATTCCGGTCTGTTGTAACGCATAAGCATGCCATTACAATGTCATATAAGTACATTAGTTTAGAAACAACATGATGTACTTTTGATTCTTGTTTATTAAAGGTTCCAATCAAGTGTTGCTGACTCCACATTGGTAAGCTACTAATTGTAAACACAATTAAAAAGTGGTGATCAAGCAAAGAGCAACACATGCTATAGCTTGCTAATTTAAAAGATGCACAATATAGGGGTCCCAAATGTTTACGATTAAAAACGTATTACTGTTTTAGGGGCAAGCAGAGGTGCTGTTCTAATGATTATCAAATCACACATTTTAAGTAACCATCTTACTTTCTTTTGCACATTAAGCAGGCAACTTGAAGAGGAACGGGGAAGAAAAAAAAGTGAAGGAACAGAAGAGTGAAGTCTCTCAAAAGTGCTGCAGATGTGTCTTTGTGGTAAGTATGATGATGTCTCCTATCTTTTAAAGTGCTTGACATACCTTGTCCTTTCTTAGTATGATTTCCTATAATGAACTTGATGTCTGACAGTATTCGTGAGTGTGTGTGTGTGTGTTGTGTGTGTGTGTTGTAGCCTGGATCCAAATGGCACCATATTACTTACATCTGTTGTTCTAAACCCTTTTTGGTTACTGCAATGCCAACATAATTTTGTAACTCTGCATCTTCATTTGACCACTAAGCCTATAGTCTTATGGGTCTTCTCATGTGGGCTAAGGTCAAGAACTAGTACCCCTGGTTGGGAACCACTGCCCTACACACTGCTCATATTTTAACCAGAATGTAAATGGGGCTCGGTCAAAATCACTGCACTACACTGGAAAAAGTGTACCAATTAGAACACAGTCGTAATCCGCACCAGAGGTCAACTGATTGTACATGTTGCCTCTAGTCTGTGCTTAACTGCATCTGTCCAACAACTGGCCTTTGTTATGCATCCTTTGTAAAAGCTGTCATTGATACATATTCATTAACCGTACACTGAGCCCATTGGTTGAGGCCAGAGAGCAGAAAGAAAAGAGGCTAACACTCACTTTGTACCCGATTGTCCACACTTGACGCCCACCTCGGTGATTGATGAGGAATGTTAAGGCCGGCAGGTAAGCAAAGTCAAAGATGAATGAGTTTAATGCTGCAACTCTCGTCACTTCTAAGGACCACATCTCTTTA
Source organism: Esox masquinongy (assembly GCA_016801175.1). Classification (NCBI taxonomy): domain Eukaryota; kingdom Metazoa; phylum Chordata; class Actinopteri; order Esociformes; family Esocidae; genus Esox; species Esox masquinongy. The sequence continues at coordinate 71,971 of JACXGI010002164.1, forward strand.
TTAATATTTCTTTAGGCCCGGCGACTATCCATCTCTATAGATGTTATACACGTAAGATTGGATCTGTCATTTCAGTTATTTACCAGCATTTGTCTCTTGGCTCCCCTGTGTGCTCTCTATTGGCGTATTTAGAATGGGTTTGATATCAGGTGTCGTCTCTCCATCCTTGGCTGCACTTGTACAGTGAGAAATATTCTTCACAGCTGCATTGCAAAACTATGTGTTACTTGGCTTCTGTTACTGTGCAAGTGAAACAGAATACATTAAATCCAAGTTGAAATATTCATACAGTGTTTTTAAGCACTAACACACGTTTTGTATTTATTTATAAACAAATCATGTGATGTATACAATGTCATTTTCTAAAATAGTATCTCTGATGGTTATCAACTGATTACTGGCTAGATGTTAACATATTCAGTGTTTCATCGCTCTGTGTGGACAACAAGGAACAGTACGTTTGAGATATTGATTACGATTTATACAAATCAGCCCTGATATATGTTGTTCTTAAATGGAAACACAAGGCAGTCAAAACAAAAGTTCAAGAAAAGAAAATGCATCCCAAATGACTCCATATGTCCTGTGCAGTACACTAAGGCCCATTGGGCTCTAGTCCATAGTAGTGCATATGGATAGGGTTCTATTTGGGACAGACACAACAGCATGTTTTTTCAAATCACTTTGATTCTGCTGCCAGGAGACAGAACAAAATGATGCTTATTTCCAGTATTTGAGTATTTGAATGGGCTTTACCTCTGATTAGCACTCTAGAAATTCATGAGGCATTATGATTACATCAATATTCAATGTTTTACCCTGAATAGCCTCATGTTACAAGAGCCACGTCTGACACGTTCATCAGTGTCGTCAATTACCAGGTGTCTATTGCACATGGTGAAATTATTCTGTAATATCCATCGCTAAGTCTTTTCATAGACATGGATACTATGGTTACTGAGGCTAGTAACTTTATCGATACCGAAATAAATTCCCCAAACCTGCTCGCAAATCAGGGCTCAATGACTTATAATTGTTTTTGTCCTTTCCACTCTGAGAAGAATGCTACTGATAGGCTTTTTTGCAGCACTGCTGTCCTGATCGCGCCAATATTTAACTTATTGACAAGGATAGGTTGATCAGTGTCAGGATTATTGACACTCAGGTCATATTGATAAACCTGTTTGTTGTGGATTGATTACTTGTCTATTCTATTCAGATACTTTTTGTTCAGAGACGAGAACACATTTTACAAGGAAATTTAGAATGGGGTAACATTTTGGCACATTATTGAGATTTTTAGCATCTACTACACTTAATGGCTTTCCTTAAGGAACCATAGTAATCTTATCCTTTGTCCCGATTTGAACAGGTATTTGCTTTCCTGCACCATGTATATATATAGCAGTATAAATCTAGATGTCCTGAATGGCTGAAAGTAGATATAGTAGTGTCCAGACCAGACCATGAGCTGTAAATCTAAAGCAGGTAGAGCTTCCACCGCAACAGGACAGAGCCAGCAGGGATAGTGAGATGAATGGTATCAATAAAGGTCAAGGGTCAGTGTCCTGGTAATTTGGTATAACATAGCGTGTGTCTGTGTCAGCCATTAGGGTTTTATGTCATTATAATGTGCCTCTGTTTCAAGAGCTTTAGCTTATTGGTGAGGGAAAATTCATTTTATTTATTTAACCTTTATTTTAACAGGGAGTCATATTGAGACCCGAGTCTAGGCAGAATACAAAAAATGCACACACAATACAATACAATCAATAAGATGAAAATAGAAGGACAAGACAGACATGATGGGATAATCACAGCATTTTATATACAACCGTTTTTTTTTTAGATATCTATTCCTAATACGTTTCTGTAGGTATCATGCTATACGCATGCATTTTCACGCTTTCCGCATAACCGATTGGTGTCCCTATAACATCATTATTCATTGGAATAGTCTGCACGTGCCGTAGGTGTCCACGTTTGTCTTATGCATGATCTTGAAATAATAACGACTCCCCGGGTGTACAGTGATAGAATGGAGATGGAGAAGTGGATTTCATCAACATGTTCTAGTATAAATCCTGGATCAGTGTGGCTACAGTTTATCACAAGCACAAATCTTTTTTTCCCCCTTCTTTTTCTTGATCCATTCGCTGATAGGCAAAGGAATTCAATCAGCCTCAGCTTACCAACATGAAAAAAGATTTCTCACTGCAATGGCTGCAGCGGTGGAAGCTGGATGTTCCTGATGCTGAAAAGACTTCAATAGCCTGCCAGGCCTTTAAGGGATGTTCTTTTGTTGCACAACATTAAAGGTGCCCTTCGCCTTTATTCCGCTGATTTTGCGTGTGACTTATACTCATCACTGGACAGAATAGAAAGATTGCCTTGGCAACATCTTGCTTCACTTAGAACAAAATGGGTTACAACCTCTAATTTTCCCAGTGGTGGCAGTGTGTGGGCATTGGGCAAGGCCCCGATGTTTTTCATTCCGTGATTCAGATATGCGCTGTTGCAAAGCAATTAAATCAACCTGCATGCTTCTATTATGGAGAAAGAAGAGGTTTTATATATTAAGTCGAAACATTTTTCATTTCAGTTTTATAGTCAAGATGCTTTCACATGCACGGACATGCGTGTTTTCTTAGAATGGATCATGGCGTATTTCCTAATCGTATTATCATATTCACACACATTCATAAGTCTACCTATCGTTTCACAGAATCCAAGAAGTTGTTCTGGAATCCAGGAATGTCATTTTTAGCCATTAGATTGATTAAGGCCTGGAGTCAATTCAATAGCAGTTTAGAGACACTGTGACTTTTAAAGGCAAAGTTCACAGGGATTACCATTCACAGTAAATGCCGCATATGTCGGTGGAAATCTGAAATTGCCTTTAGAAGCTGCCATGCCTATACCCCGCTTTTGAATCCAAGTCTAAGACATGGTATTGAGTGGATGTTAATATCCTGCTGTGTTGTCAGCAGCATGGCTTCAGTCAACAGACAGGGTTTGAAAAACACTTGCATTAACTACAGTGAACAGAAAGGTATTTCTGTCATTTCTGCCACATGCTAGGAGCTTAGTTCTGGCGTTGTAGTTTACCTGCCCCTGACAGCACAAATAGAATAATAATACAATAATGATAGGCATTAGACAGTATTATGCATTAGTTAGGCTTGCACCAACCACAGCAATCCATAAGAGTAATAAATGTAAGAATCAAAATGATACTGACAAAATTTACAAAACAGTGCATCAGTATTCAATCTCTCAGAAGTAAATCATACAATTCTAAAAACATAGTTCTTTGTGTTTTTACTCATTGTTCCAGTCAGCTGCGTTCACCAAAATCTCTTCCTTACATGAACTTAAGCTAATTAGATCTAAGGCACAGTGGTATCAGCTACAACGCTCCATGATATTGAATTTGTGACCCTGACATATTTCCAGCTATTATTTTTCTAAGAGGTCATATTGATGAGTATGGATGTGCCACATAGCAGAAAAATCCCTGTGACGTTACCTTGAGTTGCACTTCCTGTATGTCTGCCTCCCTATCAATACGAATCAACATTAACAGGCATTTATAACCAGCTTTAATGCATTTATAATGACATAGTGGAGCAATCGCTGACGTAAAGTCCCCTGTAGAAGGGGAAGTAAACCTTTAAATTTAATCAATGTCATAACACTTGAAAACATGTTTACATCCATATTGATTCTTTGTGTGGAACAGAATTCAAAAAATACAATTTAGCACTGAGGCAAGGCAGACAATCATATGAACAAGAAAAATACTGGCAGTCCAGCTAATGGAGACTGAGTATGAAAATCAAGAGAAAATAAAAAAATTCTGCAGGACTTGCACTATGATGCGGGGAAGCTTCATGAATTTGAGAAAGAGTTAGTCGACAAAATCTAATGCCTTTGACTCTGTATCATAAACCTTTCTTGCAGTTTTGCCCATCTAACAATCATTACATTTTAATGGAACAACTCCTATAGGGAAAGAATGTGCTGTGGTGGTTTGGGTGTATTTCGTGTTTCTTGTCTAATAAAGTGCTACAAGAAGATTAGTTTACTTCGGGGCAAAAGGATGTAGCCTTGAGTGAAATCAAAATCAAAATGCAGCATTAAGATTGGCCTGGGGGCTCGCAAGACTTTCTGACTTCCCCTATAGTTTTAAATGAAACATTTCCCTGGAACAAAATTGAATTGCTTTCATTCCATGGTTCTTATTTGCAAACCCTATTGCAAACCTTCCTACCTGGAAGAAAGTCTTACAATTCACACCATTACTGATTTGTCTGGTCGGAATAAAGAAGAAGAGTTCATCTCCTGTTCTGTGCAAATAGCTAGTTTACATTTTTTATATCTTCCTGACTGATATATGCAAAATATACAGTGAGTGTATGGGCCTTTTCCATGGACCTATTACACAGGTACTAGGTCTGTTAGAGGTGGGCTGGAACAAAAGCCTGCTTTTGTAAACAACTTTCCCAGAACAAATTTGATCCGTATTTTAAATGTTCCCAAAATGTTTAATTAGATTTTGTCAATCATATGGGGACAACACAAGAGACTACAAAACACAGAAACGAACACTCTCATTGATCATAATGTAATATTAGGGTGGGAGAAAAGCAATCACTTTACTGTGTGTCCTTACACATACATTCTTAAAGTCATTAAAGCAATGTTAAACAGTTCTTAGTAATGGCATTCAAAAATATTAAAGTAGATAACAATGGAGGACTGTTATTCCAGCTCTCATGTTCTATTGTCTACTGTTGAGCGATAAGGCACATGAGGCAGTTTTCAAACCATGTACAGGTGTTGGTCATAAAATTAGAATATCATCAAAAAGTTGATTTATTTCAGTAATTCCATTCAAAAAGTGAAACTTGTATAATGTATACATTCATTCCACACAGACTGATATATTTCAAGTGGTTATTCCTTTTAATTTTGATGATTATAACTGACAACCAATGAAAACCCCAAATTCAGTATCTCAGAAAATTAGAATATTGTGAAAAGGTTCAATATTGAAGACACCTGGTGCCACACTCTAATCAGCTAATTAACCCAAAACACCTGCAAAGGCCTTTAAATGGTCTCTCAGTCAAGTTCTGTAGGCAACACAATCATGGGGAAGACTCCTGACTTGACAGCTGTCCAAAAGACGACCATTGACACCTTGCACAAGGAGGGCAAGACACAAAAGGTCATAGCTACAGAGGCTGGCTGTTCACAGAGCTCTGTGTCCAAGCACATTAATAGAGAGGCGAAGGGAAGGAAGAGATGTGGTAGAAAAAAGTGTACAAGCAATAGGGATAACCGCACCCTGGAGAGGATTGTGAAACAAAACCCATTCAAAAATGTGGGGGAGATTCACAAAGAGTGGACTGCAGCTGGAGTCAGTGCCTCTCCTCTCTTCCTCCAGACTCTGGGACCTTGATTTCTAAAGGAAATGCAAAATTTACTTTCATTAGAGAACATAACTTTGGACCACTCAGCAGCAGTCCAGTCCTTTTTGTCTTTAGCCCAGGTGAGACGCTTCTGACGCTGTGTCTTGTTCAAGAGTGGCTTGACACAAGGAATCCGACAGCTGAAACCCATGTCTTGCATACGTCTGTGCATGGTGGTTCTTGAAGCACTGACT
>JACXGI010002165.1:0-49133 GCA_016801175.1 Esox masquinongy
TCTAATTTTCTGAGATACTGAATTTGGGATTTTCATTAGTTGTCAGTTTTAATCATCACAATTAAATGAAATAAACATTTGAAATATATCAGTCTGTGTGTAATGAATGAATATAATATCCAAGTTTCACTTTTTGAATGGAATTACTGAAATAAATCAACTTTTTGATGATATTCTAATTTTATGACCAGCACCTGTAAATTGCTATTTAAAAATCTTTAAAATATATAGTTTTCACCGCTATTGTAAGCTTCTTGTCCAAAAGTAAAACTTACTTAGCAGTGCAAGTAAGTTTAATAATATACATTCTGATACATTCTGTCAGTTTCCCTCGTCAATTTCATGTATTAAGAAACTAAATATCCTGCGACTGTCCATTATAAAACTTTATCTCGCTGGATTGGGGAGAGTAGCTTTGAATGCAAATTTGTTGTTGCTGCATTTCACCTAGTGTCCATACAGAAAAATTCTACTTACAGCCCCTTTAAGTTTAAACCTACTACAACATGTCCATTGCAGGTCTAGACAATGCAAGCCCATTGTAGATCTGTTTGTGTACACAGGCCTTCGTGCAAACTTTTAGCAGATAGCGCTTTCAGATGGAACAAGGTGATAACATTCACACAAAGGGATCAGGTCTACGTCTAAGCTCCAGTTTGTTCCTGAGGAAGAGACAGTGGAACCCAATGACCTTTTTTAAAGGCAGATAAGATAGACTTGCCATGCAGTCTGCTGAGAGGCTGGACCAGGGGAGCCACCCAACAACATGGAAGGTATTATCTGACAGAAGAAGAACCGTCACTGACAATTTAAAAAGAACCTTTATAAGAAATTGAAAACAATTAAAAAGTCTTACAGGCACTAAAACATTTAACTTAAGATCACTCTGAATGGCAATTCAGGACTCTGGGGCAAAATATTCCAATGCAGTTGTCCCATGGTATCTCCAGCACTATCCAGGCTTGAGAGCGTGTTTTGTAACTGCTGTTTTTCCAACAAATTTTCTCTTTCTGTTACAATGTTTTTGCATGATTGCCTGACAGAAGCTAAGGCATGCATATATATGATATTCACTTAATCTAGTAGCAACATAAAAGGTGCTTGCACAATGTATTTTCTATGCTGATGTGACGATGTGATTTCCTATGAAAGAAACCAATTTTCATCTTTTGCTTTTTCACCAACTCACTACAGATTGTCATCTAACCAAATACCAAGGTATTTGTAAGAAGCAACATGTACTACAAAATAACCATTTAGAGTAGTCATTTGACGGTCATGTGACCTAGAAAATAGCATGTACTTATGTTGGTACTAAATGAAATAAATTGGAATTTTTGTATCAGTTGGAAACCAGACTGAAGGTGTGCAACAGCTTGTTTAAGTGAGGGAGCTATAGCGCATAGAAATGTGTCATGAGTATAAACATTAGGTGCACAATTTCTCAGAGTTCATTAATACAGCCCTGGAAAAAATTAAGAGACCACTGCGCCTTTTTGTTTCCTTTCCAAATAAGTTGGAAAGGAAAGTTTTGATTGAGAAACAGAAGCGTTCAATTTGCAGTGGTCTCTTAATTTTAACCCTTCAGTTCCTCACTCAAAACATTCCTTTCCAACTTTTTTGGAAAGGAAAGGAAAAGGTGCAGTGGTCTCTTAATTTATTCCAGAGCTGTATATAGAATGAACAAAATAGGACCCAAAATTCAACCCTTTGGAACTCTTCTGAGGACTACAAAATGTGTACATTTTATTCTATCAGCTACATTAATCTTAGTTCTATCACTAAGGTAATTTTGAAACTGGAGGCCAGGCCTATGAAGACAGCCTTTTTAATAAAATGTAGTGATCTACTGTGTCAAACGCCTTTGACAGGTCCGCAAACAGCAACACAGCTTAATTTCTCAAGTAAGGCTTTGACAATATATTTTACAACCAGTATAGTTGCTGTGATAGCACTGTGCCCAGGTATGAAAAATAAATTGAAATGTTCAAAATGCAATTTTCTAATAAAAAGGAACGTAACTTTATTTACCACTGCCTCCAGGATTTTAGTAAGGGATGACAATTAAGAGAGAGGTATTGCACTTGATGGGTACTGTGTATATAGAGTAGTTAGGTTGGGAAAAGGTGGAGGTGTGGCCATTTAAAAAAATCTCTTTTCAGCCTCTTTAAGTCTGTCTGAATTAATAAGGAATTTGAATTGCTAACCTAAAGTATTAAATTCGGAAACAATGGTATTATTACAGTTGCTGGAGTATACCGCCCACCATCTGCCAAGAAAGGTATGCTAAACCATCTAATTGACCAACTGGGCACATTTATATCAAATTAAGTTGTTGACCTATGCTGTTAGGGGCATAGTGCATGGGTGCCAGTACTCTCCTGTTGTATGTGGACTGTGTCAAAATCAATATGGTGATGATGGCACATCAAACGGAGCTCCAAGAAACATCTAAGGTTAACTGTGTCCTGAGAGCTGGACGATCAGAGAGGCACAGGCCACACTAATGCGCCTGTTCTGCCGGGTCTACTTTAATATGCCCGTGGTGCTGACAGAAACATGGCGTTTGAGATGTGCAGGCGCTGACTGTTGTGTGTATGTCAGCCTCCACTCCCCTTGAGTCAATAAGCCAGACAGAGCCTTAGGTCTGTGGCACACGCAGAGAAATAGAACTAGCCAAGTCAGCCAGCCAGTATTATAGTATGTCCGTTATAAATAAGCCTCTGATAAAGGCGCATAAGGAACAAACTGTGGAGAAAAAAGAAACACACTCTACTCTTAAATCAACTCTGCCTGGCATTATTATAATTTATGAAAACACTTTCAGGCCATTTGTGTAAATTCTATCCCCCTTCTCTCAACTCCTTTTGGTAGATCAGTGTCTTATTCATAACATATAAAGTGGTGTCTCTATACCCTGAATTTTTTTCTGGTTTAGGAAAGGTTGTTTTCTTTTCCCATTGCTGCTCTCCCAGCTCTGATTAAACACTCCCTGCTGCTTGGAATAGCAGCACTCTAAAGATAGAGTAGAGAGGGAGAAGGAGGAAAGGGTCAAAGGAGGATGTTTTCTTTCTTTTACCCTCCAATACAGCAGTGATTTTGTCAAGAAGCTTATGGCTCATCACCATATCTTAGTCGTTCGGTTCCTGCAGCCCCTAGCAAGAATGAGGGCTCCTCTGTTGGGGATCAAGTATGTATAGTCCTGTGTGTTAAGGGGTAGCTAAATCTACAGTGGTACGTCATAAAAACTGGTGTTTTTGTTCAGGCCTCTTTGCTTGTATATAAAGCAAAGGGCCCTTTTTTTCTCTCGGACCCTCTATATAATTACTAGCAGATTTGACAGCTCAGCTTTTCCCCCTAAAGTTTTTCTTCAACGATTTCATTTGGAGCTGAAACAAGTTCTTCCAAAGACTGCAGCCTTTTCATCTTGAACACTCATATTTCAAATAGGTGATTGGTTTTCTAGTAGATCGATACCTCTTAAGCACCTTGTTGGGCACAGAAGGTCTTTGTTAATGTAAAGAAAAAAGACGTCTGTATTCTTAGCTGTGCTAGGTTCTGCTATAGCAGGGTTAGGTGTATAGGCACAGCCCCTTGCCACCTTGGGGCTGGATGAAGTAAGACAGTAAAAAGGTGATAAGTTAGGCAGAATGGACAGAACAAAGGAAGTTCATTGTTTGGGCCAATTTTGAATTTTTACCGATAGTGTTAAGGAGTATAATTGTTTTGTCAAATTGGAAACAATGATACAGTACTGCTTTGGCATTGTACCTTTGTCCTGAGGCCAAGTGTTTCTTAGTGTTATGCATAAATGTACCCCCGAGTGCAGTAAAATACTGTAGATGGTCCTAATCTCACCCTTTTGATTGGCCTACAGAGGTCATCATTCCTTTTGCCAAAACTTTCCCGCACAGCATTTCTTGGCCATCTTAGACCACTTGATGCAGCTCATGCCTCTGTGTGGAGACATCTAAGTGCTACATTTTCTCATGGGATACGTAGCAAACAGCATGGCAAAGCGTAGCCCCAGGTCTGTTTCCAATGTTTGTGGCTCCATTCTCACTTAAATGCCTACTCTAGTCCTCAGTGTTTAGGACAATTACCATAGGAACACCAGTTTGTGTTTTTACATGCCCCCTGCAGCACGAATGCCCTATTCCTGCTGGCTCCAATTGAATACATGCTTTGTATTCAATAAACCTATAAAAAGGGGCCACTTAATAAAATGAGAAAAAATTTATCAAAACGTGTCCAGTTGAAGTGACCTGCAAAGCTGTTTTATTTATAAATTTCCCCCACGCAAACAATTAGTTACTAAGAAATGTAGGATTTGAACTACTGGATACTCATCAATGGGTGTCAAAACAAGCTATTTAGGTAAATATCTCGCTAATGCAGTAACTAGGGCTGTAAAAGTAACGGTATTCGAATTCGGGGAAGCCCAATTGGTTCGCACGTGAACCGAATGAATACATTTGAAAATAAATAGGTAGCTACGCTGTGTCTATTGGCTCTTGAATAAAACTGAGCGTAGGAACACATTTTAGGCTATAGCCTAAAAACACATTTTAGGCTATTCTGTTTAAACGGATGATTTTGTGCACATTGTAATGGAGTTATAATACTTGTGAGCCGAACTCGAGAAGGAACAACTTCAATGGCGAGTGGTGAAAAGCTATAAATCATCATTGTAGAATCCTCTGGCTTAATTAAAATCTAAAATTTAGCAGCATTTTGGCATTCCAGTAAACTACAGTGGGGATTAACAGAGTTGTTGATAAAACAATAACTGCATGTCGCACTTGACGAAAGCAACCTACGTTAACATCCTCAAACATGCTGACAGTAGTTCGCAAAACAACTCATTATTTTGCTGACGTGAGGCTTTTTGTAGTGAATCGTTCATTTGAACGGCTAGCAGCGGATCTGTACAACACACGTCTTCCTGGTGGCCACTATTCTTTTTACCGAACGACTCGGTATGAAGACTTGAACTTCCTAGCACTAGTTGACACATATACGGCAACATCTCCTACGTATCAGTATCTCCAGAGCAACACGGAAACGCAAAAAACAACACTATTTTGTCTCCCCAATGCACTCAAGCGGTCCTTAACAGCAATCTAAGTAATAGGGCTAAATAAATTACAAGAGTGTGTCTGTGGCCGCAGTTATGCGCCCGTATTCCGAATGAGAATAGTTTCAGCCCTGGACTGAAATAGTATGAGTCATACCCCCTATAATACCTTGCGGCTCAACTGGAAAATTGATTCTTCTGGTTCTTACACCATTCATTTCTTTCATAGGGAATTTTTAGATCCACTTCAAATAAGTTCTGTGTTTTGTGTAGGCTTACAGCACCTTGCAATTTTCATAATCTTGTAAAAATGTATAGGACTATCACTCCACTTAGTGGGCTATCAATAGGCTAAATATAAGCAAAAACATTTTTTTGTAGAGCTAGTTGAACCAAATATGTTGACAAACTTCACCTTGTCCTGACAAGATTTACACAGTTGTAAAAATGCCTAGCCAATAAGCCTAAATGGAACAAAGGCCTGATATGAAGTGATTTTAAAATTCCTTATTGAATAAATGAATGGTTAAATGTGAAAAGAACCAGTATAAAATTTTTCCACTAGGCTTCATAGGGATGAGTCATTGACTATTTCAGTTTATTTCAGCACAGGTAGGACTAGTACCCATATGATTGTAAAACAATGTTTGTGGCTTGTCTACAAATTGCACATTATTTTAGATTGTTCTCGTCAGGCATTATGCATTCTATATAATTCCTGAATTTATATATAAAAACATATTTTCAGTAACTGTTTACATTTTTGGGCATACCATAAACGTATCGAACCATGACCTTCAAACCACAGTGCATACCAAACCGTAGGTTAGGCATACAATTACACCACTCGCAGTAAGTATTTTTATCTTTTTACAGTTTATAGCTACTGTAGCTAAGTTACTGTACAACTGGATAAAACCAAAGTGACGGATTCCACCTCTTGAATTGAAATAGGCATGACACTTATATTTGTTAAATCATTCCAATAAGGAGGCCAGGGATGTTGGCACCTTTGGGAAGGTAAAGGAGATGTGTATGAGATCTCTGATTTGATTTGAAGCAGGATGTTATCAGTGTTATTACAGTCATGTCCAGACATGGTAGCCTAGCTAACAGAGCCACTGTGGTACTGAGCAAAGACCTGAACAGATCCTCAATGCCTTGTTGCTGTTAGATATTCTGGAAGTTGTTAATTGACCAGAAATTAATAATTCAGGCCAGAAAGATGATTTTTTTTATGAAAAATATGATGTCCACATTCTCTATGTCCTTTCTGGCAGTACATTTGAGCATTCGCACCATACGAGGCATTGGTAATAATGGAGAATTGTAAACAAGTTCTATATTTATGTATCTCAAAGCCCAATACTGTTGGTAAGGCCTCAGTTTTCATTCTGCTGCTTGTCCCACATGCCCACCCTATAAATAGCCCAATATCTATTTAATGCACAGTTGCTCTTGAAGTATACATAAAGTATCTCACTGTGCATCCCGTTTTAAAACATTTGAGAAGCAAAACAATGGTGCTGTAAATTTCATGAAAATTTAGCGGGCCATGTACACTATTCCACCACTCCATAGTTCTCCAGAAAACATGGCAGCCATTCTAGAGAACAGGGAATGACATTGTATGGCCTCACCATCCCATGCCAAAAATGTCCATATATGTTTTTCTTTTTCCTACCTCCCCCTCTTTTCAACACTGAGGAGAATAATCAGAGCTTTATGCAAGCGAGGGCATGTGTTTATGCAAGTGTACCGGGACAGGGGGAACAAGGGGGAACAGCACATTCAAATCAAATCACTGTTTATTGGCAGAAGTAATGGCCGGGTGTAGCGAAATACCTGTGTTTCTAGCTCCTAACAATGTAGTGTAATAAATAAATAAAAAATAAATCAACAGAATAGATTGGTTATGTACAGTAGTTATCTGGTATACAATTAAGCAATAAGGTCAGAGGGGCCTTCGTGGAGGAGTGACAGAAAGAAAAGAACTCAGATCAAATCTCAGCCAGAGTTTGCCAGAAGGCATTTGGGAGACTCTTAGACTAAGTGAAAAAAGTTTCAGTAGGAAGAGACGTTATTGTAGTTCGGGTGTGGCATGATGACTGAGTCTGGACAATTGCAGGCCGAGTATTGGGCTGTTAGACAGCGAGTGGATGTTGTTTAGCAGACAAAGAAACGTATTAGTCTCTCCGTAACTCCTTTGTTGCACCATTTCTTTCCCTGCTTCCTAGAATGACCCAGAGAGAACCGTCTGTGACACAGGTGGCTGGACGTCCTTGGTGATTTTGTCCTGAAGGTTGGGCAGTGTGCCACAGATTGACCTGATAACCTTCTGAAGTGCCGCACAGTCGCAAGTGGAGTAGGTGTCATGCAAGACATTGATAGAACTTGACAGAATTAGGAAAGGAAGGTGAGATGAAGAGAAATCTTTTAGGAAGGAAGAAATGGGGAGAGAAGGAGAGAGGCACGGGAAAGAAAGATGTCATTAAGTGACACGTCACTGGGAATTTGGAACAGTGTGTTGGAGCCCCCAACTCCAAGGAAAACACTAAGAGGACGGTGCAGAGGCTCAAGTCAAACCCATCAGATAGATTGCATTTTGAGTTGAATATTATTACTGTTGTTTAGCCTTTTCGTTTACATGAATCTGGTTGATATTGAGCTATGTTTCACCCCTCTTTGTGAGAGTCTCGGCTACTCACTTACCCCTCTGTCTGCTGCAAAGTCACGTTCCGTAGTGCAGCTGGTCTTTGCTGTGCGTAGCCTCTGTGACACATTTTACCCCTTGGTGGGCCCAGCCGCTCAAGGTCATGTCCAGATGGGGTACAAAGGAGGAGTGAGAAGGATAGAGGAATGGGTGGGGAGGACAGCGTTGTATTTTAGTCTGCCACTGAAAGATTGCCACCTCCCCGTCAGGATCCTCTCTTCTCTAGCAGTACGTTTCATGTGCCAGTGGCCTTTACTATCCCCTGTTCTCACCTCTGACTTCGTCTGTATTCCCTGCTGGTCTGCAAGCTGAATGAAATGACAGGACACATACAGAATAGCAACTTCGGTCTAAGGGCTTTATAGCTTTTATTTTGCGATGAACTGCCTATTAGATGGTGGGAGGTAGCTTATTTGTGATTAGTCGACTACACTTTAGATATTTAATTATTATCACTTTACATTATTATCTGAATACTCAAGAGCTATTCTGCTGTGCACTGCTCCAGTATATTTAGCCCCCCTATGGAGTTCGACAGGCCAGACTCAGGCTGTAAATGTATTCCTGTAACTGTGATATAAATATCTGCTGTCTGTTCAGGCATGGGAGGCGTCCTGTAAAGACACTGCCCTTGGGGAAAGAGGAGGAGGTGGTGACGGGTGAGGTAGAGTCATCCATTCTAGCTATTTTCCTGTTAATTGGACTGATTCGTCAGCTATTTCTGATTCTGACAGTGCAGGGTGATTTAACGACAGGCACGCTTGTTGGATTATTGCCTCTTCTAGGCCCTGCAAAAGCTTGTCATGTCTGTTGCCCCTCATCACAATGCGAGACATAGGCATCAATGGCTGAAGAGCTCTCAGCTCCCCATACCATACAGGTTTCAATAGTTACCACATGTGTGGTCCTTTTATAAGAACCATAAAACTATTATATCTACTTTAAATACAATCTGTTAGGTCTCCAGTATTTCTACCATTTGTTATGGAGGAGGGAACGGAAACAAGGTCACTTATGTCTACAAGACGTGCTATTAAGCCAACTTGTTTACTTGTGAGCTCTTCAGAGCAGAGTTGTCACCTAGTTCAGTCAGACCATAGACACTGCACAGTAATCAGTGTCCCTTAAAAGAAGACTTACTTCAAACACGTATCTCACCTCTGTCACGGCTGTGCTTGGCTCAAACAGGGCCTCCTGCAAACAGCCAAAACACAGTCTGCTTCCCGGGTCACCGACCATAAAGTCAGTGACTGTGTGTAAGGCATTGAACACAGTCTCTCTGGGCAGCATTCACTATCTGGGAACATGTACCTCTTCCTAACAGGGCTCAGCATGGGTTGGGGTTTGCATAGTAATATGAGGTTGCCAAAGACTGCCAGGCATCTTCACCATGTGCTGCTGCCTTGTGTCTCCTCTACCCTACTCTCTGTTACCCTTCTCTGGAAGCTCCCCACTGTTTGGCTAACTGCTTCTGCCACGGCTATACAGACATGTGTTTCTGTGCCTCAGAGTGATTGAGTGTCTGTTTGCATAGAAAGCTGGGTTACTCCTTGTTAGGGGTAGATGCCTATTGAGCAGATATGATTTGCCCCCATCCTTTCTCTCAACTGTGCTTCAAGTAAAGGGAAAGAATAGACAAACATATATTTCACACTGCACTGGTATAAGTCTCATCTTTTTCCCCTCCTGTCTTATTTCTCCAGTAATACGAGGGGGGGCTGTTGAATGGAGTCTGCGGCATAAAAAGCACATTCACTTACCTATTTGTGTTCAAATTCTTTAAAGTATTTGCTTTCCTTGTTATACTGGTCATAGTTTGGGGAGGCCAAACGCGTGCTGCCTCTGCCAGGGTCACTCTATTTCAGAGGCCAGCAGAAGACCGCAAGCAGCATGTGGTCCTGGCCCTGGATTGGAATAGAATACTCACTGCTCTATCTGCACCTTTAAGCAGTGATCCTTAACAGGTTTTCCCTCTGTCCTCAAATTGTTACCAACTAATATTTGCATGGTGATTCATTTTTTCTAAATGTAAATCTGGAGAATAGAAAGGATACTACTGTATATTCACAGTAAATGTAGCAATTATAAGGGAAAAACATTCCGAAATTTTGAATGTCAATCAGTCTATATTGCTCATGTTAGTCAACTCACTTAATGTGGAGGTGGTGGTTGACTTCAGAGATTGTCACCCACCTCTTCCCTTTCAAATTTCCAGGGTCCATCTCCCTCAATCTCAGATGGGAGGATAACATCGCAGCCATCACCAAGACGTCACACCAGCGGATGTGCCATCTGGCTTGCGGAGAAGATCATTGCTGACCCCTCTCACCCTGGTTACTCACTGTTCCGAGATCAGACGGGCTGTACAGGACAATCATGACCAGAAATGTCCTGCCACCTGTTTCCTTTCCCATTCTGTGGCCTTCAACAACCGGCCATCTGGCCAATATAGACTAATGATCACCAAATCAGGCCATCTCCAAACTGAAAGCGCTATACTGCACTCAAAACTCTGCTGATCTCCCTGTATGTAGATATTCTAAACTGAAACTAGATGTGTATATGAACTGTAAATCCATGTATATTAAATACTTACTGATGATATCCCATTATATTAAATGCTCGCCAACCCTTCTATATTCTGTGTATTCTGTCCCTATATGTGGTCTACTACCAACAGCACTATTACACCAAGAATGGTTCTGAGGATGCGTACATTTGCTTAGAGATTAAATTGATTCTGAAAATGACAGTTTTAAGTCATATGAGACTATACTGTATATTCATTATCATGTCAAAACATTTTATGATTTTTTAAAATTCCAAATGGAATATTTATTCATCAAGAAATCTAATTCCATATTTTAAGTAAATCTAATTCCATATTTAACACTGACAAAACATCAAACCATATAAAACAAAAAGATTCAGGTAACTCACCAGTGGAGACCCTCTGCCCTAAATCCGCACAGGCCACTGTGGTGCCAAACGAAAAAATTGAGGCATTTTTTTGCCCTTTGTTCAATAGATAAATCACTGACTTATGTGCAAAGCACAAACACTCGCTTCCTAAATAAAAACAATTCACAATATATACAGTATATTGTAAACATGGTGGTTATAATCCTGAAAGCTGATTAGCTTGATGCCTTGGTTTATGTTTATATACTTTTTACTGTTCTGGGTTGGTAACTGGGTTATAATAGCAATAAAGCATCTCAGGAGTTTCTGTTATATTGCCAATATGTTGTACTATGACTAAGTGCTGTGTCTCCGTGATGCTTTGTGCAGAAAGGTTGCTGAATCAAATCTCCTACCTGAATAACTGAAAAATCTGTTGTTCAGTCCTTCAGGACTGAAGTTCATGTCAGTAACGACCCAATAATTGCATTGCGATTGTTTTTTTTGCCAATGTACAATCTGTAAGACCATGTATTATGATATATTGACAATAACTGTAGCAATGATATTTTAAAAATATTCAGAGAATGTTATTATCTATAAGGATACTTCTTGATGCTTTCTGCTTGGTATTAGTTTAATAAATTAATAAACGGTAATTCTTTATTTACACAAAATGCCCCAGATCCATTCAGAACCTTTACCTGTAGGTTAAGACCTGGCAGTTAAGAACCACTGATTTTCATATTACATATTGAATCGACTCTCTGGAGAAAGACACCGTGCATGTTATAAATAGCTAAACTGTCTGCAGACTGGTATTGAGTTTTCACTGTATCAAGGCAGGAATGACGTTGTTGAAACATGATTTCTGCTGGATGGAGTTGGACCAGCCTTCCTAAATGGATTGGTTTATGATTCCAAACAGATTAATTAGCCCTTGACAAATATTTGCTGTATATTGTTGTTTTAACTTAGAACTGTGGGAAATCATCTGAATCTGGTAAAAATGTAGACAAGGCTAATTGTGCAAAGCTGTCTTTGAATCTCCAACCCAGTAGATTTATTTCACTGATATAATTGAAATGCCTGGGTTACTCTGTTCTCTTTATATTCATGTATTTACTTTAAACCTCTCATAAAGCATAGCCTTGTTTCTCGTAGCTGCGTTATTGAATAGTGGTACACTTCTTATGTCTCTCTACCTCAGTGGTTCTGACCAGTTACCTGTTTTGTAAATAATTCCACCGCTTGCGATGAGACAGTTGGTTCTTTGTGAGGGCAGCGATGTTTTTCTGAGTACCCTTGTATTTTAGCATTAGAGTTGAAAGCTGTCAGATGGGTAATGGGGTGGTGAAAAGACTAACCCATAAAATCCAAGTGGCTATCCTAGGGGTTTTAAAAAATTGGAATATAAAATATTTATGTGATTAACTGAGGATGCAACGACATATTGTTACGCTCCAATACTAACTTACAGTTGTGCTCAAAGGTTTGCATACACTTGGAGAATTGGTAATAGATGTACCATTTGTTAAGAAAACATGAGGGAGCAGGCAAAACACGTCTTTTATTGCTTATGGGATTCACATTCAACTGTAGGTCATAACAGAATAGCACAATCATAAAACAAAACATGGCAAAAAAAGAAAAAAATGAACTGACCCCTGTTAAAATGTCGGCATACCCTTAGTTCATAATTCTGTGTATTGTCCCCTTTAGCATCAATGACAGCGTGCAGTCTTTTGTAATAGTTGTCTATGAGGCCCTGAATTCTTGCAGGTGGTATAGCTGCCCATTCGTCTTGGCAAAATGCCTCCAGGTCATGCACAGTTGTTGGTCATCTTGTATGTACCGCACGTTTGAGATCTCCCCAGAGTGGCTCGATGATATTAAGGTCAGGAGACTGTGATGCCCACTCCAGAACCTTCAACTTTTTCTGCTGTAACCACTGGAGGGTGAACTTGGCCTTGTGCTTAGGGTCATTGTCGTGCTGGAAAGTCCAAGAGCGTCCCATGCGCAGCTTTCATGCAGACGAATGCAAATTGTCTGCCAGTATTTTCTTTATAACATGCTGTATTCATCTTGCCATCAGTTTTCACAAGATTCCCCGTGCCTTCAGAGCTCACACACCCCCAAAACATCAGTGAGCCACCACCATGCTTCACAGTGGGGATGGTATTCTGTTCACTATAGACCTTGTTGACCCCTCTCCAAACTTAGCGCTTATGGTTGTGACCATAAAGCTCTATTTTGGTCTTCTCACTCCAAATTACAGTGTGCCAGAAGCTGTGAGGCGTGTCAAGGTGTTGTCAGGCATATTGTAACCGGGCTTTTTTGTGGCGTTGGCAAAATAAAGACTTCTTTCTGGCAGCTCGACTATGCAGCTCATTTTTGTTCAAGTATCGTCGTATTGTGCTCCTTGACACAACACACCGTCTTTTTTCAGAGCAGCCTGTATTTCTCCTGAGGATACCTGTGGGTTTTCTTTGTATCCCAAACAATTCTTCTGGCAGTTTTGGCTGAAATCTTTCTTGGTCTACCTGACCTTGGCTTGGTATCAAGAGATCCTCGAATTTTCCACTTCTTAATAAGTGATTGAAAAATACTGACTGGCATTTGCAAGGCTTTGGATATCTTTTTATATCCTTTTCCATCTTTATAAAGTTCCATTACCTTGTTACGCAGGTCTTTTTGACAGTTCTTTTCTGCTCCCCATGGCTCAGTATCTAGCCTGCTCAGTGCATCCACGTGAGAGCTAACAAACCCATTGACTATTTATGCACAGACACTAATTGCAATTTAAAAAGCCACAGGTGTGTGGGAAATTCACCTTTAATTGCCATTTTCACTTGTGTGTGTCACCTTGTGTGTCTGTATCAAGGCCAAACATTCAAGGGTATGTAAACTTTTGATCAGGGCCATTTGGGTGATTTCTGTTATCATTATGATTTAAAATGGAGCCAAACAACTATGTGATAATGAATGGCTTCATGTGATCACTATCCTTCAAGAAAAGTTTTTTTTGCATGATCAGTCATATTTTCAAAATCAATGCCAAAATTTCACAATTTCTGCCAGGGTATGCAAACTTATGAGCGCAACTGCTCATGTTTTCTGTGTCATTTGTCTTAACCACAACCATACCTCTTTCATAATTAGTGTAAGACCCAAAAATGTGGCCATTAATTATTTGGGTATTTGAAAGGCATGTTGGCAACAAAGGCCATACATTTGTTTTTGTCAACCAATCTAGTGATGATTTTGGAAAAGTTTGAACGGTAATGTTAGCTGAAAGGTCAGCCCTTGCACCGGCACAAACCAATTCTCCTAATGCTTCTTTTGCTAGATTGTCAGATGAATTTATTAGACAACACCAATCTGTGCAATGCATGCTGAAATTTACAATCAGAACTAACACACCCATTCAGTAGCGAACTAATACTTGCAAGTAGCTAGCTAGTACAGCTAAAACAACGCTACATGGCTTTCATTTTTAGCTGACTGTCCACGCACTGGCACGACTACATAAAAATAACCTCATGTATTTATCATTCATGCTTCAAAAAAATAGATAATAGTCAAAAGCAAATGTTCAAGTCCTGTATGTTGCGAAGTGGAGCCACCGTGGGTTGAACTTGTTGGTCCAGCACATCCCATAGATGCTCAATTGGATTTAGATCTGGGGAATTTGGAGGCCAGGCCAACAACTTGAACTGTTCCTCAAAACCGTTCCCAAACAATGTGTGCAGTGTGGCAGGGTGCATTATCCTGCTACACTGCACACATTGAGGCCACTGCCATCAGGGAATACCTTTGCCATGAAGGGGTGTACCTGGTCTGCAACAATGTTTAGGTAGGTGACACGTGTCAAATTGATGTCCACATGAATGGCAGGACACAAGGTTTCCCACCAGAACATTGCCCAGAGCATCACACTCCCTCCACCGGCATGTCGTCTTTCCACAGTGCATCCTGGTGTCATCACTTCCCCAGGTAAATGGCGCACACGTACCCGGCCTACCACATGATGTAAAAGAAAATGGGAATCATCAGACCAGCTGTCCTTATTCTACTGCTCCAAGATCCAGTTCCAACGCTTTTTACGGTGGACAGGGGTCATCATGGACTGCGTATGGGTCTGCTGCCCCATATGCAGCATGCTGCGTCCCTCGTGCAT
The DNA here is from genome assembly GCA_016801175.1 of Esox masquinongy. NCBI lineage: Eukaryota > Metazoa > Chordata > Actinopteri > Esociformes > Esocidae > Esox > Esox masquinongy. The sequence continues at coordinate 14,872 of JACXGI010002165.1, forward strand.
CGATGAGCTCTGGGTGCCCAACACCCTGTCGCCGGATTGTGGTTTGTCCCTCCTCAGACCACTGACAGTATGTACTCACGACTGCTGACCGGGAACACCCAATCAAGCCTTACTGTTTCAGAGATTATCTGACCTAGTCGTCTGGTCATAACAATTTGTCCCTTGTCAAAGTCACTCAGGTCTTTACTCCTGCCCATTTCTCATGCATCCAACACGTTGACTACGAGAACTGATTGTTCGCTTACCAACTAAGCTACCCAGACCAACTAATATTTGCCCTTGTTAGGAGATGATCAATGTTATTCGCTTCACCTTTGAGTGGTCATAATGTTTTAACTCATCAGTGTATATATATCTATTTTGTTTGCTAATCCAAGTTTATCATTTTAAAAGGCTAATTGATCATTAGAAAACCTTTTTGCAATTATATTACCACAGAAAACTGTTATGCTGATTAAAGAAGCAATAAAACTGGCCTCCTTTAGACTAGTTGAGTATCTGGAGCATCAGTAATTGTGGGTTCGATTACAGGCTCAAAATAGCCAAAAACAAATAACTTTCTTCTGTAACTCGTCAGTTTATTCTTGTTCTGAGAAATTAAGGTTATTCTGTGCGAGAAATTGCCAAAAAACAGAATCTCCTAAAGCGTTGTGTACTACTCCCTCACAGAACAGTGCAAACTGGCTCTAACCAGAATAGAAAGAGGAGTGGGAGGCCCTGGTGCACAACTGAGCAAGAGGACAAATACATTTGAGTGTCTAGTTTGAGAAACAGACACCCCACAGTTCCTCAACTGGCAGCTTCATTAAATAGTACCTGTAGCACAGCTGAGAGAGGGTTTGCGATTAGGCTAAGATAAATAGTACCTGCAAAGCACCAGTCTCAACATCTACAGTGAAGAGGCGACTGTGGGATGCTGGCCTTGTAGGCAGGGTTGCAAAGAAAAACAAAAGAAGAACATTTGTGAGACACAGACCAAATGAAAAGATGCTGGATACATTCAAACTCATTTCATGCATGTTTTCATGGAAAACAAGGACATTTCTAAGTGACCCCAAACTTTTGAACGGTAGTGTATATAATACTTGCTTTTCTTAAACTAAGGAATCAATAGTCAATGCCCTCAACGTTTGTGCCTCTTACCAACATGGTCGATTTGTTTTCTGAAAATCACACACACACCCTTTGTGTCAGTACAGTGGCCTGTTAGTTTTAAATAAGTTAATGGCGAAGTTCATGGAAAAGCTCTTTCCCATGCTGATGCCTCCAATTGTAACATTGACTGATTGCCCTTGTAGCTGCGGTTACCCTTTCTTTATTTTCTCCTCATTCAGTGAGCGCAAAGAATAGGCCCTTTCATGGTAAGCTGAAAGAAACTTGCGGAGGACGTGGAAAGCGCTGCTTAAACAGCTCTCAGCCAAAACAAAAACAGCCGCTAAAAGGAATCCCATTTCATTTATATGAGCAGGAAATTGACCCGTTGGTGAAAGTAAAAGAAGTGAGTGAGTGGTGAACCAATCCCATAGTCCGTGGGAACGTGACAAGTGGGCCTGCTTTCCTAAGTGCCTTCTGGAACAGGGGCCAGGGCAGTTTTTGTGAAGTCTTGCTTCAGCACTCACAATGTACTTTCCTATGCAAAACTGCTTAGCATGACAAAGGAGCTGAGAGATAGGCAGTGGGAAGCAGGTGACACTCTTTGTAATTTCGACTTTAAAATATAAGACTTGATATGCCCTAACAAAAAATTATCATCAACTATGAATAAATTCCATTAAATCCATACTCCACCTCTTTCTCAGTTTTCGGACTAAGATTGAATTTGTCGTCTTGGGTTAATCAGTGATGTTGACTAGTTGGTCCCACTTGCCTGAAAAAGTAATACTTCTATCATAGTACATAACCTTTACATTACAGGAATTTTTAAAGGTACGATTAACCTAATTTTGCCATCATCTTAAAATATGATTTTTTAGTACTTTGATAGATACAGTAATTGCTATGAATGTGTTATCATAAATGTGGATTGCTATTTTGCTGAATGTTGGTTAAAGCGTTTCCCCATTTTAAATTTCCGGGATTTTTTAGGTGGGATCAAAACATAAAACTATCTACATAGATGAGTTTTGTGCTCCAATTAAAAAAATGTTTTGCTTTTTGAATTCTCACTCCCAATGCAAATAATGTCCTTGTGCATCTTGCCGCATATTTAGTTGATGTTTATCTTATCGGTGATGTATCTTTATTCAGCTTTCCAAAAAAAAAAAAACAAGTCAGGTGAATTGGATTACGTTTGTAGGGAGTCGTGTTACATCGAGGAGCCGGGTGTGCAGCGACCATTTCTCTTCCAACAAGTTTACGCATTTCCACCAGGTAACCAACCATTAAATTAGCCAGATTTACCCTAGTTGTTTGAGCAGGTCTCCCTGTCTAACTATCTTGGCAACAGGATCCACCTGTCAGCAGAGACTGGTTGTGCATCAGGGGGTGCCTTCAGAAAGTATTCAGACCCCTTCACTTTATCCAGATCTTTTTGTTAGTTAATTAATTATAAATTAAGTATATAAATTATTTATTGCAACACAGGACTGATGGTTGCTGATAATGAGCCTCTGTATGCCTATGTAGATATTACATTAAAAATCAGCCGCTTCCAGCTACTGAAGTCATTTAACACTCTACATTCTATTTCTGATCATTTTAATGGGCAAAAAATGTGCTTTTCTGTCAGGAACAAGGAAATTTCCAAGTGACGATATATGGTGAAGACCTACTTTATCTGTATGTAACACCACATATTTTGTAATTTATCTCTCAGTATATATGTATCACCAAACATGGTGTAATTTGTTGGTGTAATGTAATGATCTGACTGCTTTGCTTTTAATCCATTGAATATAGTTTCTTTTTTGTTCTTTTTGTGTACAGTTGTGTTCAAAAGTTGCATACCCTTGGAGAATTGGTAATATACAGTATGTACCATTTGTAAAGAAAACATGAGTGAGCAGGCAAAACATATCTTTCATTTCTTATGGGATTCACATTCAACTGTAATTCATAACAGAATGGCACAGTCATAAAACAAAACATACAGTATTCTGTTCACAATAGGCCTTGTTGACCCCTCTCCAAACATAGCGCTTATGGTTGTGACCATAAAGCTCTTTTTTGGTCTCGTCACTCCAAATTACAGTGTGCCAGAAGCTGTGAGGCGTGTCAAGGTGTTGTCAGCATATTGTTACCAGGCTTTTTTGTGGCATTGGCTCAGTAAAGGCTTCTTTCTGGCAACTCGACCATGCAGCTTATTTTTGTTCAAGTTTTGTGGTATTGTGCTCGTTGAAACAACCACACATCTTTTTCCAGAGCAGCCTGTATTTCTCCTGAGGTTACCTGTGGGTTTTTCTTTGTATCCTGAACATTTCTTCTGGCAGTTTTGGCTGAAATTTTTCTTGGTCTACCTGACCTTGGCTTGGTATCAAGAGATCCCCGAATTTTCCACTTCTTAATAAGTGACTGAACAGAACTGACTGGCATTTGCAAGGCTTTGGATATCTTTTTATATCTTTTTCCATCTTTAGAAAGTTCCATTACCTTGTTACGCTGGTCTTTTGACAGATCTTTTCTGCTCCCCATGGCTCAGTCTCTAGCCTGCTCAGTGCGTCCACGTGAGAGCTAACAAACTTAGTGACTATTTATACACAGACACTAATTGCAATTCAAAAAGCCACAGGTGTGGGAAATTCATCCTTTAATTGCCATTTTCACCTGTGTCTGTCACCTTGTGTGTCTGTAACAACTTATGAGCACAACTGTAACTTTATGTTATCTTGCACTGTTATGTTTTTGGTATGGTAATCATTGCAAATGACAATTGGTTCTCTATCGGCTTACTTGGTAAAATAAAGGTGAATTAAAGTATGGAACCACCAAGTCTCTTCTTACTGGCTCTTTGGCCAAACTATGTAACCAGTCAAGAAGGGCCTTAGTCAAGGAGATGACATGGAACCCTACTCTTAGAGATCTTCTGAGTTACTCTGCAGATATTAAAAAACCTGCTTTAAGAGCAACCAAGGGCCTTAGTCAAGGAGATGTCATGGAACCCTACTCTTAGAGATCTTCAGAGTTACTCTGCAGATATTAAAGAACCTGCTTTAAGAGCAACCATCTCTGTTGCTCCATCAATCAGTCCAGAATTGTGAAGTGGCTGGATGGAAGTCACTCTCGAGTAAAAGGCTTATGAAAAGCCGCCTGAAGGACTCTGAGACCATGACGAAAAATGTAATTTGATCTAATGTGGTGATGGGCAATCGAGGCCTTTTGAAACAATTGAGTCTCGTAATGAAAAACGGTTTATTGCTCGAAGATTTTAAACACAGTGCACAGCAGTGACATCTGCAGGTCAAAATTAAATATTACATTGTTTGATGTTTATAATTATTTATTTTGCCATGAAAGTGTGTTGTTTGAAAGGCACTACATTTTGTTAGAATGTTATGTTCGAGGCGCACGGCACCCACATCTAGAATACTTTTTTTTGACTCTGCATGCATTGTAATGCTTAAGATGAATAATAATGATGAAGACAAGTGAACATCATTGAACAACCAATTATTTTAACAACAATGCTGGTTTCAACAAAAAACGCTCAGTAAACTTAAACAAATTTGCATCACTGTGATGTGCCACTGTATCAGAGAGATAATGAATGTACCTAAGTTGGTAAATACTGTGTCCAGTAGTGGTCGGTGTTTGAAAATTACTTGGGGCGCATTGTACAATATCTCGCATTTTAAAATATTGGTTTGAAACAGCACTTCTTCAAATGAAGTTTGGGACATCGCTGTTCACATGGTTGTGTTACTGTTAAGCTGTAAAGTTATGCTTTGTAGCCACATGTCTCAAAAGACCAACCTAGCTAACAAAAACATTTACAAAATCATGAAACTATTTTTAATGCATCTCATAATTTAAAAGTAGAAAGGTTTTCGAACAAAACTGCTTATAAAAAGTAGTCTACGTGGGGATCAGTCATGTGGTCTTTATAAGCCAAAACTGTTTTAGTGCTACTTTTCAGCTAATGTCTTTGCGACCTAATGGCTGACACCTCAAGAAAAAATATCCATAATTTCTCTGTGAGTTTCCAGCATTGTTTGGTGCTGTCTTCAGGTATTTTTGTCAAATATTAATTGAATAAAATGTTTTGGATTTGATATCAACAGTTGCCTATTTAAGATGGATAATAGGCAATAAGGTATTAGGGGATGTCAGCTAAGAGCTGCTCTTAGGCACAATGCAATGCTAAGTGCTTGGACACAGCACTTAGCTGTGTTATACTGGTAATTCAACACAAACCCCCAAGATGTTATTGCTTTTATTAATACAATAATTCCCAATTTAATATCAGACAATTAAACCACAACTTGTGCTATTGAGTACTGACTGGCCTACAGTTTCAGGTGCAGACATACAGCATGTATGTATATGTAATATATATAATATGACATCATATAATAGTTATACTACGTAAGTGAATTCATAGAAATAGGTTTAATACACTGGATACTAAAGGTGAAATGATGAAGAAATATTTTGTGGGCTATGTGCTTGTTCAACAGGAAAAAGGTGCAAAATCACAAGTTGAAATGTTCCCAAATGACCAACCTTTTTTTCCCCCCGTTCCTCTTCTATTCTCCATAGACCTCCAAAAAATCCAATAGCTCATTCCTACAACTTGCATAACAAACAATCTCAATAAATCAATAAAATAAAGTCAAGTGAAAAAGTAAGTATACCCCGTGGAAAATTCTCTTTATTTGATGTATTTGGACACATGGATATCTGAGCTAAATTCCAGCCCTATTCATTCACCAATTTAACAAACAAAAACAAATTTAACCAAAGAATACCTTTGAACCCATTTATGCAAAATGCTCAATGCAATTAACATCGGTAAAATTTGAATCAAGTGTACCAAGACTGGTGCAAATGATATCAAGACACGACTGATGTTTGCCAGCCAACACCTGGGTAAAGACCAAAACTACTGGACCATCGTGCTCTGGACAGATAAGTCAAAGGTGGAGTTTTTTATCTACAATGCCAGACACCATGTTAGGTGAAAATGAAACACTGCCTTTGAACAGAAGAACCATATACCAACTGTTAAGCATGGAGGCAGTGGCATTAGTGTTTTTGGCTGCTTTCCTGCCTCAGTGTCTTGGCCAAATTGCCATCATTGAGTCAACCATTAATTCCAAATTGTACCAGAGAATTCTTGAGGAGATTGTGAGGCCATCTGTCAAAAAGGTGAAGTTGAACCGAACATGGATCTTGCATCGGGACAAAGATGCAAGACAGATTGACAGACAATTACATTAAAAGGCAAAATAGTTATTTCAGCTGAAAAGGGGGTAACACAAGCTATTGAAGGTAGAGCTGTACTTACTTTTTTCGCACCTTAAAATTACATTTGATTTTAATTGCATACAGTGGCTCTCAAAAGTATGCACAACCCCTTGGACTACATTTTACTGTTACAAAATTAAATCAAAATTGATTTAATTAGGAGTTGTTGCCACTTATCAACACAAAAAAGTCCATAATGTCAAAGTGAAAAGTAAAATCTGCAAATTGTTGTAAATTAATTACAAATATAAAACAGAAAATAATTGATTGCATAAGTATTCAACCCCTTTCCTTTGAGACAATTTGAATGAATACATTGAATGGAGCCCACCTGTTAGCAATGGTGTTTCACATGATTTCAGGGTAAATATATCTGTGTCTGGGAAGTCCCATTGTTGGTTTGTTCTTCATCATGCTAATCCAGATTAAGGCGGTAAAAACATAACAACTCACATAAAATCTTGGCTAGACATTGCCAAGAAGATTCTATGGTCTGATGAGACCGATAGAGTTTTTGTCTGCAAAGCTAAGCGCTGTGTTTACTTCAAGCCTAACACTACACATCATCCTAAGAACATGCTGAGTTTGTGAAGATACAGTAGAAGGCAAAATGGATGCAGCAAAGTACAGATAAATCCTGCAGAAAAACCTGCTGAAACCTGCAAGAGCCATTGGACTTAGGAGAAGATTCATCTTCCAGCAGGACAATGACCCCAAACATACAGCCAAAGCCAGACTGGAGTGGGTTAAAAATAAAAAGTTCAATGTCTTGGAATTGCCCAGTCAAAGCCCAGACCTCAATCCAATTGAGAATATGTGGAAAGAGTTGACAGTTGCTGTTCACTGAAAGTCCTCATCCAACTTCACTGAGCTTGAAGAATGTTGCAAAGAAGAATAGGGCAGAAATTGCTGTGTGCAGATGTGCAAAGCTGGTGGAGACTTATTAAAATAGACTCATGGCTGAAATTGCTGCCAAACATTCCTCTACCAAGTATTGAATAAAGGGGGAGAATACTTTATTTATTAATGATATTTTCTGTTCTGTATGTGTTTTGTTTTTCATAATAACATCATGGACTTTTTTATTGATCAGTCACAAAAAACCCAAATTAATCCATTTTGAATTCTTGCTGTAACACAATAAAATGTGGAAAAGTCCAAGGGGGAAATTCTTTTGAGAGCCACTCTATATACTGTTACCGTCCAAAAATGTAATTATACCATGATTTTTAGGCCATATCGCCCATCCCTAAAATGGTGTATGAAGTCTAGGTTTAGATGTCACGCCAATGGCCCCATGTAAAAACAAACATTCACCATAGAAGCTAATTACGTTACTTACCATTACTTATGTCGGCTTCTTATCATACTGCCTGCACAACCAGGAAGTAATAACTGGCACTTATGGGTTAGAGGAGAGGAAATTCTTCGGCCAACAACCACAACTGAGTTCACGGATGGCACCTACCAATTTACAGTGACCTCTTCGGGACTCCTGGACACTGTTAATATGCAGCAACCAGGATTAAACTCCGGCAGTGAGTTAACAGTGGTTGTCAAACCTCCCCTGGGGGCCCTGTCGTTCCTTGTATTAGATGTATCCCAGAACTAGCAGGCCTGAATCAACTTATCAACTCATCAACTAATTATGAAGCCTTGGAATGCTTGACTCAGGTGAGCTAGTTCAGGGCCACAACAAAATTGTGAGACGTTTGTCAGTCTCCAGGAGATGTTTGAGAACCACTGAGTTTGACACACTTGTGCACTGTGATTCTTTCTGATTATTTAAATGATGCATTTAAAATGCTAAAGCGGTACCAGGACTCGGATGAGATTTATGACACAAATGCTAAAACATTAGCATTTAAGTACAGTGCCTTGAAAACACAGTGCCTTGAAAACCTAGGTATAGACTGATATCATACTACTATCGTCCATACAGCACTTGCAGGCAAAGGATACAAAATGGGGAATTCTGTCATGTGAGTGGTCTACACCTTTAAGGCCACTGGGTGGAATGTTTTAATGCATATTCTAACATGGTGTAGCCTTATATTGGCGTTTCATTATATCAAACGCAAGGGGCAACCAACAGAAAAATGTGTCCAACTCTTAAATGCACAGCTTCAGTGAAAGTGCTTGTTTCTGCGTTAATGCAGTGGGTTTAAGGCGGAGCGACACAAGTTCGTCACTTCACTCCGCCCAGTTATTGCAGAGGCAGTGAGAGCACAGAAAAAGTTATTGCACTCAAACGATGGAACGACAGCGGAACGGGCTCAGCTTAACAACGTGAATATTTCTAATCGATACAGAAGCCTCGCGTGCTATGCGCTCTTGTTACAAACCGGAGTATACGTATATGGGATTCTGAAAAGCCTATTGTCTAAAAATTTCTTTGGATTATAAAAAATATACCGAGGCATATTACGGGAAATAACGGTTCAACTCGACTTACTGGCTGAAGATTTTAATGTGTGCTACCGGTGGTATAGACTAATTGTTTTCAATTCTGACTTTCACAGCATGTTGCCGTCAGTTTGTTACAAATCTGAAGTGTATCTTTGTGTGAAATAAATCGACTGTTTGGAACTGTAACAACACATTTTTATTCTCACTTGTAATTCGGACAGTTTCCAGGGGAAACAACACGTTTTGCGGCAGCATGAGGCTGCCGAGGCGTCCAAGTTTGACCAAATGAGATATTACCTTAATAACACAGTCCTCTCCAACCTGAAACGTACATATGCTACATTGGTTTTATCAGTCTGTCTGACAGCGGAGAATTGTATTTGTTTTGGACACCGACTAATTATTCTGGAGTTGTAACGGACTTTGCTTTCCCCCCTCATTATATTTTTCCTCATGGGATGACATATTTAGCATTTTTATTTTCTCATATAAACGTTCCTAATATGACCATGGAGGTTTTCCATTTAAGGATTGCCATTTTATTATGGTGCCAGCTTGTTGTTGCTGCATCCAGCTTGGAGATAGGAGCCTATGATATTGAGAGGGGAAGACCTGCCAAATGTGAACCCATCACTATCCCCATGTGCCAGGGCATTGGCTACAATTTGACAAGAATGCCCAACTTCATGAAATATGAAAGCCAAGCAGAGGCCAGTATCAAACTGAATGAGTTTGCCCCTCTAGTAGAGTATGGCTGTGATGTGCACCTGCGCTTTTTCCTATGCTCTCTCTATGTCCCAATGTGCACTGACAAAGTGTCCACCACCATCCCTGCCTGCCGACCAATGTGTGAACAGGCCAGGCAAAAGTGCTCTCCCATTATGGAAAAGTTCAACTACGGCTGGCCTGACTCACTGGACTGCTCCAAACTGCCCACTAAAAACGACCCCAACTCTCTGTGCATGGAGGCACCTGAGAATGACACAAAGCAGGAGACCAAGAAGGGAGAGGGCATGCTCCCAGTGCCCCCCAGACCAAGACAGCCTGGTTCTGGCACCACCGGGCGCTCTGGCACCAACCTTGGCTCCTGCGAGAACCCAGAGAAATTCCAGTATGTGGAGAAGAGTCAGTCATGTGCCCCGCGCTGCTCTTTGGCAGTGGATGTCTTCTGGTCACGGCAGGACAAGGAATTTGCCTTCATCTGGATGGCGGTGTGGTCCACACTCTGTTTTGTCTCCACTGCCTTCACGGTCCTCACCTTCTTGCTTGACCCGCAGAGATTCCAGTACCCAGAGCGACCCATCATCTTCCTCTCCATGTGCTACAATGTCTACTCTGTGGCCTTCGTCATCCGTTCAGTGGCTGGGGCTGAGAACATTGCCTGTGACCGGGAGAATGGTGAGCTCTACATCATCCAGGAGGGGCTGGAGTCCACAGGCTGCACCATCGTCTTCCTCATCCTCTACTACTTTGGCATGGCCTCATCCATCTGGTGGGTCATCCTCACTCTAACCTGGTTCCTGGCCGCTGGCAAGAAGTGGGGCCATGAGGCCATCGAGGCCCACAGCAGCTACTTCCACATGGCCGCCTGGGGCATTCCGGCAATGAAGACCATCATCATCCTCACAATGAGGAAGGTGGCCGGAGACGAGCTGACGGGTCTGTGCTACGTGGGCAGCATGGACGTCAATGCCCTGACTGGCTTCGTGCTCATCCCCCTCTCCTGCTACCTGGTCATCGGCACCTCCTTCATCCTCACGGGCTTTGTGGCGCTCTTCCACATCCGCAGGATAATGAAGACTGGCGGTACCAACACGGAGAAGTTGGAGAAGCTCATGGTGAAGATCGGCGTTTTCTCCATCCTCTACACGGTGCCCGCCACCTGTGTCATTATATGCTACTTCTACGAGAGGCTCAACATGGACTACTGGAAGTTCCGGGCGCTGGAGAACAAGTGCATGTCATTCCCTGGGCGGCGGAATGAGGACTGCTCCCTGGGGGAGTCGGTGCCCACCGTGGCCGTGTTCATGCTGAAGATCTTCATGTCTCTGGTGGTGGGCATCACCAGCGGCGTGTGGGTGTGGAGCTCCAAGACCCTGCAGACCTGGCAGGGCCTGTGCCACAGGAAGCTGGCGGAGCGAACTGGTAGGAAGCCCTGTGGCACGGTCAGCTGCGGCAGCTCCCACTGCCACTACAAGGCCCCGGCTGTGGTGCTCCACATGTCCAAAACAGATACTTACCCAGAGAGCCCCACACACGTCTGACACGCCAAGTGACCCCTTACAGGCTCTCGTATTGACAGTGCCAAAGGGAAAGGATGCCATTTTGTTATGTGATCTTTTGGAAAAGCTCAGGTTGGACTACTTCTGAGGTTTGTTGAGTAGCAATACCTGAAAGTGACAGTATTTGTGCTGTCATTTGAGGACAGGTTATCCACACTACTTGCTGTTAAATCACACATAGTTTGGCGCACAAGATTATTAAGACATGCTTCTAAATGTATTCTTTTGTAAAGTTAGTTGTTTCTTGTCAACTAAATGAACATGAATGCAAAAGAGACATTGCATGGATATATCAACATTTGGTTTATGTTCAACTCCTTGAAAGTTTATTTATTGTGTTATATATTTAATTGCAGGTTCATATGTGTTTCATACATTTTTCCATATTGTATGTAAGCACATGTACTAAAGATTTGTGAATTATGATTATAGGGCTTGATTACATGTATAAGTGCCTTTTGAAAATTATTTTTCTGAAAAATTGTTGTTAATTAAAGCTATTTATATATTTTCACTTATGACTTTACTCTCTCCATTACATTACAACACGTGAAGTTGTTAGGGTGAAAATCATCACAACTAAGTAAGTAAAAATAGGTTTGTGTTTAATAGCATGCATTAAAAATGTGATTAGATTGAACTTTATAGTCAATGAACAGTACGAGTCATTGCTCATTTAGTGGCAATTCTAAATGAGCAATGAAGGCGAAAAGGGGAGGGCAGAAAATATACAAATTTACAAGTATTAAGTATAGGTATGTGTAAGTGGGAATGAATAGTTGTGCAATGAGGCAAATGCAAGTACAAATGACAATTCTGACTGTGCAATCAAGCAAGTTGGAGGTGAAATGCAGGGACAGCAGCAATGAGGTTCCAAGGTAGGCCTGTATGTAACATCTGGAAAAAAAGAAAAGCAAGTACAATGGCAAATCTAAATGTGCAGTGCCGGCAAACTGAAGGTGCCGGGTGGCATGTGCAACTGAAATGTAGGGATAGCAGCAATGACGTTCCCGAGGTAGACAAGTAGCTTTAAAAAATGTGTTTGTATCAATCTCAAAGCACTACAGTAGTATTTTATTTGAGGTAATAATTGGTACCTAAAATAACTAAGATGGTACCTAAGATGCAAGAATGTGTTGTATGAAAGTATTAAAAAAAATTCAGTAGAATTTGACTTTGAGGACTCACAGTATAACTCTCTCACCGGCAAAAATAGTCTTATTTCCCCAGGTGACATCAGCATCTAATTTTATATGGCCGTTCATCTGGAACTCTGTCCATGCATTGCATCATGTTCTGTCACATTTATGGAATTCAAAACACTTGAGTAAATCCTGAACAAGAGCAGTGTGTTCCAAGCAGTTGTGCAAAATCTATGGTCAGTTAACATAAGTGTTAATATTTTTCTAACCGGTTGAGGCGGAAAATAGTCGGTGTCTCCAGACCTGCTGAAGCTATGCTGAACTTTCTGTATTCCAATTATACATCATCAGCTCTAGCCATCATAACTTACATAGGCCTGACAGCATTCCATGGTAAGAGACAGAGCCTGACTTATTAATGTGTTATAATGTCACTGCCATAAAAATCTTTTCAGTTTCCCAAATATATTAAATCTTAACTTCAGGCTTTGCATAAATCCAGTCTTTCTAAAGCATGACTTCCCCCAATAATAAAGTCTAGCAAATATCTGCCACTGTTTTGTAGACCTTTAGACATTTAATATTACGCCTTGAACAATTATTGTATTTATGTTATGGGCTGGTCTGGCCCAAAAGCCTGTTCCTTAAAATAGGATTTTTAAACCCCTCTGCCCAGTTGCTGGTACCTGCCTCAAGCCTGTGCAGACATTGCCTATGGCTTAGCAGTTTGTCTCCCCCTTTAGCTGAAACCCCTGTTACATTTCACCATAAAAATCTGTGTTTGTCTTGGAGCTGCGCTCTGGGATCCCGCTGCGGTGTGTTAAACACATGTACCAGTCACAATAAAGCACAATTAATGCATGCCAGCTTTTAAGTTTCTACAAGGGTGACATACATAAACACTTGGTTCTCATAACAATAATAGTCTGCTCTGCATCAGCCATCACAACTAAGCAATTAATGATAACATATAAAAGCCCCCTGCTCCTGGTTTTGTAGGAACAGCATGTTGGGCACAAGGAAAGCATGTTTGTTTTTCAGGAAAAGGAAACAATTCAAAAAAGCAAAAATGGTTAGTCTATTTGCATTGAAATGTGAGTTTGAATATTCTGATGGAAAAGCCATAGATCTGAAATCCAGTCCAAACAACATTTTACAAAGAAGTAATTAAGAATTATGTAAGAATTGCTGTAATTCAAATACTTCTGTAGATTGTAGGAGGAATTGCAAGTTAGATTTTAATTTACATACAGTTCTTGGAATTTTTCAAATTAAATTAAGACATTTGCGAAATTGAATTGGAAATGTTGAAATTAGACAAGAAAAAGATGAGAAAATAAAAGATAAGGATGACAAAACATCTTAGTTGCTGTACTGCATGTCTTGGTTGATGGTTTCTGTGAAGGACCTACTTTTAGGTCATCGTTCATTGCAGTTGTTTTCTGATGTTGAAGCTTTTAAAATTAGTTAAATTGTATTCCTTTGACCTGTTTTTTGGAGTGCCCTCTGTGAGTATTGGGACAGTGATGCATTTTTTCTTATTTTGACTCTTTACTCATTGAGTCTGAAATTGATATCAAACAGTTGCTATAAGGTTAAAGTACTTTTTATGTCTCTCCAGACATAAAAGTAAAATAGTCAGATAATTTATGTAGAATTGTTCTTTCCGAGGGTATCTAACTGAAAAGTCAAAGTCTTTATGCAAGCAATCAAAACCCACAAAATGTGCCACATTAAAGTCCTAGCTTTTAGGTGTATCTTAGTGGAACCACAAACAAAGGCAGAAACCCTTTGGGAGACGGAACAGTAATGGAGGTTCCTAATGGTATGGTCGGAGAGTGGACAAGATAGAGTATCTGTGTAATCCTCTGAAAGGAAAAGTCTGTGTCAGCCCAGACCTTTGAGTAAAGGACGTCATTAAAGCATCAGGGCCTTTTCCCCCTCTTTCAAGAAAGCCAGAAAAAAAACTGTGAGGCAGATATAGCTCCTCATTACTCCCCAACCCCCGGCAGTATCTCTTTCATGAGCTAGTTTTGATGTGGAAATGAGTCCATTGAAAAAGCCTATTGAAAAGCTGCAGCCCCTCAGAGAGGGCGTCCCGCCGCAATGTTTCCCCCTTGAGCATTGTATGCCCCTGCCTTTGCCACGTTCCACCTGCTGAGCTGAGGACCCCTTGTGTTACTAGTATCCGCCAACACACACACACACACACACACACACACACACACATACTGACCAACCAGGTTGTTGACGTAGATTAGGTGAGGTGTAGTGAAATGTAGATCCTATTCCTCAGTGTACAGTATTCAATATGCTCATGTTACCTTGCCTTGGATATTGACATTTTCACCCCGCATTTTTACTAGATATCACATAGAGGCCAATCACCATCTTTTGTACTCCAGTTTTGCGGAGTGTTTGATGTCCGACTTCTGTGTTTGTTTCACTGGGGTGTCTATTTCTCACAGGGTTTTCAGTGTGCTTGCTTTACTTGACAGCTCGGAGCAGACAGCAGACATCTCTCGTCGAGGTTCAAACACACACCAGCTTCCCATCCCTGAATCCCACGCAGCTACCAAAGACACCACATTAACTAGGTCAGTTTTTTGAGAGTTTGCTCATCTAAAGATGCGTTTTTGATTGGGGGGGGGGTGAAGGAAGAAGGGGAAAGAGAGGGAGATGGGGTGTCTCCAGAGGGTAAGGCTCAGTATCAATGGCAAAGGGACAGATGTAAGACAGGGATGGCGTTAACTTGTCCTCATGCCCTACTTGATCCCTTACACCCATTCTTATGTTAACTCCATATGTAAGGTTTGTAGAGCTGTTTTCATAGATTTTCTATTTCACGCTGTAAGAAGGCAGTGATGGACTTTTACGTGTATTAGGCTAGAGGATAATCCTAGTGAGGATTCTGCGGCCAGGAGCATTGAAAACAATCCAAAATGTCTTTGATCTCATATGTGGGTGTCAAAAGCTCTTCCTGTGAGCTCTTTCTCTAGTGTAGTCAGTTCCTTGTTCCCTGTCTCTCCAGTTTTCTTGACTAGTTCTTCAGGCTTGAGATTCCTTCCTGGTCTGGCTGGAGATATGATGTAGTATTAATTAGTGTTACTAATTAATTAGTGTTACTAATTTTTTTAGCTACTGAAAGCACTAACAAGCAGTTAATTAAACATTTCCTTGTTTTAGATTATACATTTGATCAGGAGTGTCAAACTCATTTTGGCCCAGGAGGTGTAGTTTCAAAGTTCATTTGTCAAATACAAAGAACAACACAGCGTCATCCTGCACAATGAAATTCTTGTGACATGGCACCCGACAACTACGTAGTGAGAATTAAGAAAAAATATATAAAGCAAAAATATAGCAAGAAGATAAAGCAATTATATACATGACACTGTACACTAGCAGCAGTTTAAAAAGAGTAATGTAAACTAGCAGCAATAATGGTATTAGTATTGAATATTATAGATATGGCAAGTATGGCAGTAATATACAAAACAATGTAAACTAGCAGCAATTTTATAAAGAGTAGGATAGGAGGTATGAACAGTATGGTAGAAGTATTGAATATTATAGATACATATCAGTGTAATATGCTTATGAATGGTGACATAGCACGCTACAACTACGTAGTGAGAATTAAGAAAAATATATATTAAGCAAAAATATAGCAAAAAATAAAGCAATAATTTACATAACACTGTACACTAGTAGCAGTTTAAAAAGAGTACTGTAAACTACCAGCAATATTGGTAGTATTATTGAATATTATTGATGTGGCAAGTATACAATAATATACATAACAATGTAAATTAGCAGCAATTTTAGAAAGAGTTTGATGGGGAGTATGAACAGTATGGTTAGAAGTATTGAATATTATAGATACATATGAGTGTAATATGCTTATGAATAGTACATGCAAAGGAATATTGTAATGCACAGTAAATGTACCTGAAAGGACATCAGAGCATTTGGAATGTTCGTGTGTGATCAGTATGATCATAGATCAGTGTTGCTGGTTGAGGAGCCTTATGGCCTGAGGGAAAAAAACTGTTTGTGAGTCTGGAAGTGCGTGCCCCCATGCTCCGGTAGCGTCTACCAGACAGCAGCAGTGTGAACAGACCATAGCCTGGGTGGCTGTGATCTTTGATGATGTTCCGTGCTTTCCTCAGGCATCGTGTATGGTAGATGGAGGGGAGATGTGGCAGCCGATGAAGCGCTTCACAGACTTCACCACCCTCTGGAAGGACTTGCGGTCTGCAGCAGAGCAGCTGCCGTACCAGGCAGCAATGTAGCCTGAGAGGATGCTTTCAATGGTGCACCTGTAGAAGTTGGTGAGAGTTTTGACAGACATGCCAACTTTCTTCAGTCTCCTCAGGAAGTATAGTCGTTTTTGGGCAGTTTTCACTGCTGAGTTCGCTTGCCTGGAACTTGTGAGGTCATCTTTGATGAACACACAGAGAAACTTGATTTCGGAGACTCTACACTTCAGCTCCATCGATGTGTATGGGGGCATGACCCCCCCCCCCCCGCCACTTCCTGTAGTCCACCATCATCTCTTTAGTCTTGTAGACGTTGAGAGAGAGGTTGTTGGCCTGGGACCATGTAGCTAGGTTCTTTACCTCCTCTCTGTAAGCGGTCTCATCATTGTTGGAGATGAGACCCAGGATGGTTGTGTCGTCCATGAATTTAAGGATGGTGTTGGAGCTGTGTGTGGCCACGCAGTCATGCGTGAACAGGGAGTACAGGAGTCTGCCTCTCAGGAAGTCCAGGATCCAATTGCAAAGGGAGGTGTCATGTCCCAGGGTCCTGAGCTTAGGAACAAGCTTGGCGGGAACAGTAGTGTTGAATGCAGTACTGTAGTGCACGAACAGCATCCTCACGTATGTGTTGCCTTTTTCCAGGTGGGAGAGAGCGGTGTTTGTCGTCAAGGCGATGGCATCCGAAGGTCTACTGGGGCGGTATGCAAATTGAAAGGGGTCCAAGGTGTCAGGAAGGGTGGAGCAGATGTGAGTTCTGACCAGCAACTCAAAGCACTTGATGGTTGAGTGCTACAGGGTGGGAGTTGTTCAGGCAGGTGATGGAAGGTTTCTTCGGCACAGAGACGATGGTGGTCTGTTTGTATGGGATCCACACAGATGCCAGTCGGCCATACTGACTTGTTGTTCTGGTTAGTTTTGGGTTGGTCCACAAACAAGCCTGTTTAGACTCACATGCGTTGCTGATTTGATGTAAACATTAATCGACACTTACTGTGACTATGACTGCCCTTCCTGTGGTATGCAAATTGACATTGCTATTGAAAGATCTGGTGTTTCAGATCCATCAACAGTGAAGAAGTGCTCGCCTTGTAGGCAGAGTTGCAAAGAAAAAGCCATACATCAGACTGGCCAATAAACAGAAAAGATTAAGATAGGCAAAAGAACACAGACACTGGACAGATGAAGAACTCTGCCTAGAAGGCCAACATCCCGGAGTCGCCTCTTCACGGTTGACGTTGCTGATGTTTGCGGTTACTGTTTTTTGGTGATGACCTACCTCTTTCCTTCTGTCTGCCAGAGGGAGGGGTCATCAGTGCTCTTGCTGGTACTCTTTCTTGCCCCGTAGTCATGTAGGGCCTAAGGGAGGACAGATGGCAGCCAATTGCCCTTTCTGCAGAATCTATAATGTGTTGCAGTTTACCTCTGCAGCAGGCGAACACAGACCCAAACCAAACAGTCTTGGTGGAGTTGAGGATGAACTCTCAATTGATGATTGACTGGGAGATTTGGTAATTTAATTGTTTTGCTGATGAATTAGCCAAACTAACAGCTGAGCCCTCGTAAATGTTTCCCTGATGACGAGGTGAGTGCTACAGGTCTGGTGTTTTTCAGGCAGTAAATCTTCTGTTTCCTGGGGACAGGGACATTGATGGAGGAATTGAAACATGCATTTCTCTAGTGACATGTCTTTGAAAACAGAGGAGAGCTGGTCAGAACAGTGTTTCAATATGGGGGGGGGGGCAACCGGGATGACATCCTTCCTACATTTCCATTTTTAAAAGAATCTGTTGACCTGTTGTCTTAATGGAAGTATGTTCACAACAGGTAAGTGCTAATTTGGTACAAAACATTTTGGATTTAACATTCTCGAAGACATCTATCATTAGGAATGTCATATAAAAAGTTGAGAACAAGCCATGGTGAAAGTTGCTTGGTGATTTTAAGATGGCAGTTACATATTCTCTTTGGGTTTGTACTTTAAAAAAAGCTGGCTAGATAATAAGTTCATAGCTATTCATTAAATAATGTCCATTCTACTATACAGTATATATGAAAATTATTTTTTCTCTTCTAAAATTTTGAATAAAACATTTAAATGGGTCATATGTGGTTTAGAAAAATTGGCATATTTGACATTCAATTGTACAACTAGTCCCACCAAAATGTCTGAATTACACTGACTTTCTGGGTTTTGTATGATAATGAAGGATAACATTTTTTAGAAACAATTGTGTCTTACTCCATTATGCAGCTGTGACATTCTTCAGAGCTGTATTTTTTACTTCTTTTTTTTTATAAATGTAGGTAACTTGCTAAAGGAAGGTTCTCTGGTAATAAAGACCCTACCAACAGTATGGTTGGTAATAAAGACCCTACCAACCCCATGAGAGTCCATAATATTGTGTGTGTGTGTGTGTGTGTGTGTGTGTGTGTGTGTGCCTGTGTGTGCCTGTGTGTATGTATATGTGTGTGTGCGTGATGTCTGGGCCTGTGCATACACAAAAAACACTAAGCCTCGTAAATATTTACTTCCCATGGGTGTGTGTGTGTGGGGGGGGGTTCAGTATAACTGTTGTTAGTGAGTCCAGACCCACCGGTGTTGTAGTAAAACATGTCCTGCTAGGCCACACGTAGCCCATTAGCCCTGCCCACGCCAATACGGGACTTCTCCTCCTGGCAGGCTAGCAACCAGCATGACATCCCGTCTGGCGTTGTCACCCTGCCAAGCCAGGCCAGATGATGAGTCAGGGTTATGACGTTCTGACGCCTTCGCAATGTCCGGCGTCTGCATTATTGCCCACCGCTTGGTGAGACAACTGGTCGATTAGTATCGTCAGTTCTAGGAAGTGGCCCTTGAAGGAAATGAGGTGGTCTCTACGTTAGAGGGCTGGCTATTTTGTGAGAGTCGCTGTTATTTGTCAGGGTGCCGACTGAAGAAAAGGTTATTCAGTGACTGTCGTGCAAGTTGAGCAGATTCCTCTTGAAAACAAAGCCCCGTGAACACCGATCTTCACAGCTTTTGGATCAAAACAGAGTTAAGATATTGAGCTTGTTTTAGACGTCATATGTGGGCGTGGCCAGTGGTGGAACTGCTGTCTCCACAGGCTTTGTTGTAATAGTGATTAGTGGATAGCAGTGAGCCATGGGGTGGCCAGGAAAACAATGGACACATTCTATCACCCAAGATGCTCCAGATGGAAGGAAGCGAGCACGAGGTGAAAAAGTAAAGCAAACGAAAACAAGAAAGGGTTTTTCACACAATCAGCATCTCCAGTGTGGCCCTGTTAAGGCCCCAGGGCTCTCATTTTCACCCCACGTCTCTACCCTCTGCAGGAAACCGAAACCCCCTTCCTATCCCAGTAATGATTCTGTCTTTCTCCTCATTTCATAAAAAAGGTTTAACTCCCCTGGCTCCCTGAAACAAGAAGTTCTGGGCCATAAGGAACTGCGTTTAAGATTAATATGCAGTGGCTGTTGCTTTCTGTAAGGTAATCTCTGCTTTCTTTTGCATGCCAGATTAACAAGAGCTCTACGAACGCGGGCGGGAGACTGGACGCCAAATTTGAGCCTCAACCTAAGCGTGCCACTCTTTCCCATTGCTGTTTTTTTCATTCATTCCATTTCCTCTGTTTTTTTTAACTGACTCGGAATCAATATTTGTAGAGAATGCAAAGGTGTACAGCATTTAACAATACACAAACCCAGGTGCCACTTCAGATATGATTTACAGTGCACTTCTTAACTCCAATGTGCAACAGCCTGTCTGTCATAGACCTTGGCTCTGTTCCAAGTTTCTATCCATTTGGAAATGTTTAATAAAATGCTCTATTAATGGCTGCATTTAGTCTATTCCTCTGTAATGTCCCTACTTTCCCACAGCATAATGAGGGCAGGAAGCAGGAAACACAGGCCTGAATTTAATTTAACAGCCATGAAATTGTGTTCTAAACTTTTTACAATGTATTACTGAACGAGGAAAGGACTATGGATCCTCTATGGGGGAGTTTACATGGGAAATGAAGGACTACAACTATTCTTCGAGACACAATTTCAGTTCCCATAAATAGACAACCACCACACCATGTCTTCACATAATGTACATCTATACCTGTCTGACAAACAGCCTGTACAGCAAAAAACAAACCCCCTGCAAGGCTGTGTCAGACAACCAACCCAAAGAATCAAAAACCTAGGGGGTACGCAAACATTTGTGGCTTCTCTGCGTCAATTTGGCTGGTCTGCGAAGGCCGTTACTCAACCCAGGAGCCGGTCTTGTCTTACCCCTCTTCCATCTGCACTGCATTACTGTGCCTGACGCTCTGCCCGCCACTCAAAGAAGCCTTTATGGATCTGTGAGACTGCAAGCTGTTCCTTCTCGGACTGTTTCCCATTAAGATCCGCATCGCCATCAAGTCTCTCTCTTACATAGTTACACAGACTCACACCTCCTTGAAAAACCTACGTTTTCTTTTCTTCAAACTGGACCGGTGAGCTGGTTGAAGAGTTGGGGTGTTATGATGTGGCATGCACTTTCAACGCGGCAACGTTTCCCCCTCCATCTCCTGTTACTGAATCCCATTGAAAGCCCTACAGTCACCTTGATGTTATGAGACATTGTCGGCTAGGATTAGTACTTTGTCAGCAAAGCCAGTCAGGAAAGATCAGTGTGTGTGTGTTTTGACTTGAGGTACACATGGTGTCCTGCACTTTGAGGCTTGCTTTACCTCAAATAAGAGGGTACAGTATTATGTAGCTTACACAATCCCATTAGAACGTCAAACTCACCTCCAGGCCTCTTAATCATACTGTAAATGTGCTTCTATAAATCAACACAAGCTTTTGTGGGAGTATAAATGTGCTCTTTTCGTTGAGTAAGTATATAAGAGTAATATATTGTTTGTGTTCAAGTGAAAAGCAAGGTTTTGTGTGTCCATGTATGTGTGAACTGTAAAATGTTGGTCTGTGGCCCAGTTCATTAGGTGAGCCCGTCTAGTACTGTGTCGGACCTCTTTGACTCCAGAACAGCCTGAATTCCTTTAGGCATGAATTCTACAGTGTCAGAAAGGTTCCACAGGGATGTTAGTCCATGCTGACGGGATGGTGTTATGCAGTTACTGCAGATAAGACAGCAGAATTTTCATGCTGCAAACAGCCCATTCCATCTCATAGCAAAGATCCTCTGTCGGGTTGAGGTACTGATAACTGCGCTGGACACTAAACTGTGGTTTGTCTATCCAATATCTTTCCACTCTTCAGTAGTCCAGTGTTGGTGATCAACTGCCCACTGGAGCTGCTGTTACTTGTTTTTGTCTGATAAGAGTGGAACATAATGAGTTTGCCTGCTGCAATTAGTAATCTATGACAGGGAATGACAGGATGCACAATTCTTGCCATTATCTCTAGGTGTTTTTGTAAACAGGTCTGTTCTTGACTGTATTTTTTTGTATGTCATTCTCTGTAAACCCTAGACACTGTCTCTGCATGAAAAGCCCAGGCAGTGGGCATATGGCACTGACTATCATACCACGCTCAAAATCAATTAGGTCTTTCGTTCTGTCATTTCAAGCATTCAATCGAACTGTAACTGAATGACTTGATGCCTGTCTGCCTATAGCAAACCAATCACAGTCAGTAGGAGAAAAGTGGTGGTGTGTAAAAATAAACTGTCCACTGAGTGTATGCTAACAGCAAATTCATACATTCAAAGTGTTTTTGTATTTGCATGAATACAAGAAGGGAAAAGTATGCAGCCAGTCTAGTCCTATCCTTTTGGGTCGGTGGAGGGACAAAGGGGGAGAGGTGATAGGACTTTCTTCCAGGTGTTGGCTCCAGGAGGAGCCCAGCCAAGAGGATGTGGTTTCCCTCCACCCCAGCCTGGTTCACCAAGAATGCTGAGTTATTGGGAAAAGCAGGACAAGGAAAAGATACAGAGCGTACCGACCAGGGCAGCACTATTTTGTGTTTTACTAGCTAAATTAGGCACACATGGTCCCAGCCTCATACATTTTACCTCAGCAGATTCTGCAAAGCTCCCTTCAGCTGCACTGTTTGTGTTTATAATGTGTTTATCAGGACTTGGCTCCCTGTTTAATCAGATTAGCAGGTTGAATTCAATTAATTTATTGGCATGGCATGATTGTTCAGTATCGTACATTTATTTGACTGGGACTATGCACACAAATCAAACACCAATCAATTTCTGTGTGTGTGTCCCAGATTTGTCCAGTTAGCTACTTTTCAACTTATTACACAACAAGTGCAATCCCATTCCAACATTGACCTCTCTAGCATAGAACTTGCCTTATACATTACATAAAATATGATCTCCCCTATAGCACAGGCACAGCAATAGTGTAACCTATCTACTGTCAGACATGTATACTAGAATTTATTTATTCAACCAAGGAAAGCTGAAGGAGTGATTACTTGATGGTGATATTTATTTCTGTCCTGTAGTCGTGACCTAGCTGAATTAATCCAGTGCATGTCAGAGAAAGGCAAACACTTTCCTGCATGCAACTTTGATACCTGAGACTGCTGGTCTTTGTGCATATGACAGATACAGTTGTGCTTATAAGTTAGCATACCCTGGCAGAAATTGTGAAATTGTGGCATTGATTTTGAAAATATGACTGATCATGCAAAAAAATGTTTTTTATTTAAGGATAGTGAACATATGAAGCCATTTATTATCATGTAGTTGTTTGGCTCCTTTTTAAATCATAATGATAACAGAAATCACCCAAATGGCCCTGATCAAAAGTTTACATACCCTTGAATGTTTGGCCTTGTTACAGACACACAAGGTGACACACACAGGTGAAAATGGCAATTAAAGGTGAATTTTCCACACCTGTGGCTTTTTAAATTGCAATTAGTGTCTGTGTATAAATAGTCAATGAGTTTGTCAGCTCTCACATGGATGCACTGAGCAGGCTTGATACTGAGCCATGGGAAGCAGAAAAGAACCGTCAAAAGACCTGCGTAACAAGGTAATGGAAATTTATAAAGATGGAAAAGGATATAAAAAAATATCCAAAGCCTTGCAAATGTCAGTCTGTATGGTTCAATTTGCATTCTTCTGCACGACAGCTGCGCATGGGACGCATTTGGACTTTCCAGCACCACAATGACCCTAAAGGCACAAGGCCAAGTTGACCCTCCAGTGGTTACAGCAGAAAAAGGTGAAGGTTCTGGAGTGGCCATCACAGTCTCCTGACCTTAATATCATCAAGCCGCTCTGGGGAGATCTCAAACGTGCGGTTCATGCTAGACGACCAAAGACTTTGCATGACCTGGAGGCATTTTGCCAAGACGAATGGGCAGTTATACCACCTGCAAGAATTCAGGGCCTCACGGACAACTATTACAAAAGACTGCACGCTGTCATTCATGCTAAAGGGGGCAATACACAGTAGTAAGAACTAATGGCGCTTTTCCACTGCATGGTACCATCTCGTCTCGGCTCTACATGCCTCATCATTTCTGCTTTTCCACTGGCCAAAAGTTAGGAGAGTACCTGGTACCAGATACTTTTTTAGTACGGGCTCCGTCAAGGTTGCAAGCGAGCTGAGGCGATACCAAAAGGTGACATAACACGGAAGACTTCTGACTGGACAAGAGTGACTCAAAGCATGCAGCAAAACAAAACAAGCTGTTCTGCTGTTAGCCGTCCAGTGTCGGAAAATGGTTTTATGAGACGAGAACGGCGCGTCTTTGCGGGTCTGTCCCAGGAGTCCTTGCATTGAATGGGTTAATTTCAGTGCCAGTGCATAGGACCAGAATCGTATTTTCCCAAAACTCCTCTCGGTTTGGACCTATGCACTGGTGTTGAAATCAACTCGTTATCCCCACGAGAGACCCATAAAGATGCACTGTTTTTGTAACCTACAAAAGGACCTTGTCAATTTCCTCCTCTGGGTTTTTCTATAGGCTAACTGGCATACATTGCACTAGTCAAAGTAGTAATGTCAAGCTAAACAGAAGCAGCCTACCAAGCTTTCTAACCATTTTTGCAGTCTGCAATGTATTAAGACAAAAGTTACTGCTCACGCGTGCTTCCTCGCTACTACCGGTATAAACGCTGCTTTGTATTATAGCCAGCAATTAATAAGGCAATTATTTATACCTTTTAATCGAGATGGAGGGGTTATGTAGGTTGTTTTAAATGTGTTGGTGTTGAGTTGTTAGGTGTATACACCTAAATCATAGACAACTATTACAAAAGACTGCACGCTGTCATTGATGCTAAAGGGGGCAATACACAGCATTAAGAACTAAGGGTATGCAGACTTTTGAACAGGGGTCAGTTCATTTATGACCTACAGTTGAATGTGAACCCCATAAGAAAATAAAAGACGTGTTTTGCCTGCTCGCTCATGTTTTCTTTACAAATGGTACATCTATTGCCAATTCTCCAAGGGCATGCAAACTTTTGAGCACAACTGTATGCCCTGAGTTCTAACTACTTCTGCGCTTAAAAGAGAAATTGCTAATTTTAACACTCCAGTGTCTAAAAGTGGAATTGCAAAAACAATGTATTTATGACTCTAGATAGCCTTAGCAACTAACAAATGTAGAAAACAACTAGCTAGCTTGACAATTTAGCTAAAGTTAAACATTGTATTGTTCAGTATTCTAATTTGTATAGCCTATTCTGTCTGTAGTATAACTATAACTGAGCCCACAACCACTGTTTTTAGACATATGGTAGGCTATTGGTGCCAACATATATATGTACTGTAACTAGGCTATCAGTGCCAGCATATATATGTATATATCTTTCCCCAATACGGTTTATAATATAATTTACATTTTTCTTCTTTTGTATGGTGGAAATCTTACAAATGTTTCTTTAAAAAGTATGTCCTTTTACTGCAGAGATATGAAATTATATGCTTTTGTATTGGCGAAAGCAAAAAAATACAGGAAGTCTGAGAGCATGCAATAGCCACTGAGGGGATGGATGAAGGGGAGCCAGACCCAAATAAAAACACTGCCACATTCCAAAAAGTTCTTATGAAGCAGGCCATTGGTAAGTTGGCAGCCTGCATTTAGTCACAAATGTATTGGCTTTCATAGGCCTACCTGTGTGTTTGTTCATAAATATGCTTACTGTTGGTTTTGATTTATGGAGGTTATGTTTTTGATCAGTTGGGTTTGTCAAGATCTTACAAGAACTGCTAGACATGGAATATCATTCACACATACACTTTTAACAAAAAACACCACTAAACACAGGGGAATTCTTTAACTCTTCAGTTTGTTTGAGTTGATTTGTCTGAGACAGTCCATCAAGCCTCCAAACTACTTTAAAAAAGCGTCCTTGGTGCATTCCCCTTCAGTAAATAGTTTTTTGTTTAGTACTGACTGCACAACTCTGTAGGTCCCCAACTCTGTAGGTCCCCAACTCTGTAGGTCCTCAACTCTGTAGGTCCCACACTGCTTTGCTTTTCATACCCGGACACATCCCTCATGATTTCAACAGCCCTGTCTGCCTTATCTGTGAGGTTTTACTCATGTTTTGTTTCAAAATGAAGCTATAGAGTTGAGGTCTGACAAACGACAGTTCTCACATCAGAGAAAGCCAATCAACCCGCCCTTTAGTAGAACTAATCTATATTCTTTTGTCCAAGTCACAACAAAAGAGCTGACACTTTTTGCTAGGCTGATGCCTTTTTTGTGCTGAACTTAATAAAATAATGAAAGAAGGTTTGCCAGCTGCTAGCAATGTGATAGCTTGTCAGCACAGTTTAGTTTTGAATTTAGCAGGGAAGGAAGAAGCAGGCTGAGCGGAACCAATTGCTGCAACATCATAAAAGATCATTGGATAATCAAGATTGAAATGTTGTGGTAAATGTAACCTTTCAGTGAAAATCAGTGCAATTACAAAATGAAAATGACTGGTAAAAATACAAATACCCACAGAATAATTTAAAATAATAAACCTGACAAGCTATGCAATTCTAATTAAATCCTTTTTTAGGCAAAACCGTTGTGTGCCACACTTGGCACTCATGCCTTAGGTTGCTGACCCCAATCACTGTGCACTATAATTATTTGAGTAGAATGTACTTCTACTGAGTTGCGTGGTTGTTCCTCCTAGCTTCTTAAAATGTATCCACTAACTGTAACTTGCTCTGGATAAGATCATCTGCTTAATGACTGAAATGTAAAAATGTAAACAATGTCTGCACCACAGAAATGACACAATAATATGATACTCATTGAAAAAAGACAGAAATGTTCACTAAACATGATGACCACATTATGACATCTTTACTGTATCGTTTACAGTACACATCCATGACCTGATATCAGTTTGATGCCGTCAGTGACACTAGACCAGACATTGTGCTGACGATTTATACAAAATTACTCTTTGCTGCCATTTGACCTTCAACCTGCACAGTTGGACTATTTCCAGCCTATGATCCAACTGCGCTAGCCCCTCTAGACCCCTAAGAATTCCACTTGCATTTCCACTTCAAACAACCATCTCAATGTCAACTAAACACCCCTCAATACACACACCACCTCTCCACTCCCTTTTCCTTCCACCCTGTATCAGTTCCACACAACAACCGAGTCTCCACTTTCCAATGGGCAGAGAGGACACCATTTCCACTTCAGCCTGCTCTGCTTTATTGCATTACCCATAATCCTGCTCACACGCTACTGTGGCGAGGGCTGCTCAGAGTTGGGTTTCCCAGAGTTGGCACATTAGTCGGGCCTTTGCTGATATTCCCTCTGCCCTCCACTGAGAGGATGGGAGCAAATGGCACGTCTCTTGGCAGCGGAACACAGAGCCTTGGATGGTAGCAGTCTCGCCCCTTGCATTGTGCTCATTTAGCAACACTGCAGACAGTGGCGGCTGAGGGAGGAGAGGGACATGGGTTTAAGCTGGAAGGTGGATATCTTGTATTCTTGCATTTTTTTTGATCAGTGCAAGTATAGAAAAGCAAGTTGTCTCAAGAAGAAAATATTATTCAAACCCTTTTGTTCTGTTATAGACTTAATTTATGTTGGATTAAATAAATACAAATTCTCATCTCATCTGCTCACAATACATGGGGAAACAAAGTGAGATGACAAAGGAAAAACAAGTTTTTAAATATGTGTGCCAATTTTTGTTGAAAATAAACAACTGAAATATCAAATGTACATAAGTATTCAGACTCTTTATTCAGTACTTTATAGAAGCATATTTGGCAGTGATCACAGCTTTGAGTCTTATTGGATATGCCACTACCATCTTTGTACGCCTGAATTTGGGCAGTTTCTCCCATTCTTCCTTGCAGATCCTCTCAAGCACAGTTAGATTGGATGTGTAGCATTGGTGAACTGCGATCTTTAGGCCTCCCCACAGATGTTCAATGGAGTTCAAATCCAGGCTTTAGCTGGGCTACTCAGGACAAATCTGGGCTTTAGCTGTGCTAACTATATGGCCACTGACACTTTGTTTGAGTGGCCGTTAGGTTCTTGGTCACCTCCATGACTCAAGGCACTTATTGTTCAGTTACACAGTTTGGCTGGACGGCCAGCTCCAAGAAGATTCTTGATGGTACTGTAAAGAAGTGTTGCTAGGATCACAATACATTCAGGGCTTAGCCCCCCCCCCACCAGGCTTAACGTCGCCACTGGTACTGTACCAAACTTCTTCCATATCACAATGATGGATCCCATTGTGCTCCTGGGAACTGTCAGTGCTTTGTAAAAAAATATACAGCTCCAGAAAAAATGAAGAGACCACTGCACCTTTTTCTTTCGTTTCCAAAAAAGTTGAAAAGGAAGGTTTTGAGTGAGGAACAGAAGGGTTAAAATTAAGAGACCACTGCAAATTGAATGCTTCTGTTCCTCACTCAAAACTTTCCTTTTCAACTTTTTTGGAAAGGAAAGAAAAAGGTGCAGTGGTCTCTTCATTTTTTCTGGAGCTGTATAATACTTCTGAGCTCAAGTTGGAGTGTAATGGCAAAGGGTCTGAATACTCATGTACAGTTATGTCCATAATTTTTTTGTCTTTATCTCAGACATGCCATAGTGTTATGTGCTGATGTCTCTTTGAGAGGACATTAGCCACAAACATAGATAATTAGTCACAAAAAAACCTCTAGTTTTGCCTTCAAAATAAAGGTCCCCATGATGCTATTTGAATGTGTGGCTTACGTTCGAAAAGCAATATACCCAATAGCTAGTTTTTCAGGTCCAAATCAGCATGTGTATTCCTCCATCGCTAAAAAGCAATGTCTATATTCACAATTGTACTTACAATTGTAATTTAAAGTGGTCGGACGCACATTTTTTATTTATCAAACAGTCGTACACACACTGGTAGGAGATCGCTGTTGATAAATATTAATTCTTCTAAGCCTCAGTGCTGGTGCACAAAATTTGCTATTTGTATTTAAAAATGCCCCTCATTTACTACATGGTCAAAACGATCCCTTTCAAGTCTGTGGGGAATTAGCCAAGAATAACAATTTTTGCAGAGTTTCAAATCAAGCTAAATTGCATTCGGAAAGTATTCAGACCCATTCACTTCAACATTTTATGTTAGAGTCTTATTCTAAAATGGAATAAATAGATTTTTTCCTCAGAAATCTATGTACAATACCCCATAATGACCTGGCAAAAAGTTTTTTAGAAATGTTTGCAAATTGAAAAAAACAGAATTTTTGCATAAGTATTAAGACCCCTTTAGTCAGTCCCTGCCACAGAACAACATCCCCATGGCATTTTGCTTACCTCACAATGCTTCACTCTAGAGATGGTATTTGCCAGGTGATGAGCGTTGCCTGGTTTCCTCATGCCAGATTTCTTTTGTTTCTTATGGTCTAAGAGTCCATTGGGAGCATTTTGGCAATCTTCAACAGTCTCCAATCTCCAACTTTTACTGAGGAATGGCTTCAGTCAGACACTCTACCGTAAAGGCCTGATTGGTGTTGTGCTGCAGAGAAGGTTTTCCTTCTGGAAGTTTCTCCCATCTCAAAAGAACTCTAAAACTCTGTCATAGTGACCATCGCTTTCTTGGTCACCTCCCTGACCAAGGCTTTTCTTGCCCGGTTACAGGTGTCCAGCTCTAAAAACAGTTTTGGTGATTCCAAACCTCTTCCATTTTTAAGAATGATGGAGGCCTCTGTGTTCTTGGGGACTGTTAAAGCTGCAGAAATGTTTTTGCACTCTTTCCCAGATCTGTGACTTGACACAATCCTTTCTCTGAACCTATATTTCCTTCAGATATTTTGGATTTTGCTCAGGTGTGTGATTTTCCACATCATGTCCAATCAATTGAATTTACCACAAATGGACTCCAAGTTATAGAAACATCTCAAGGATGATCAAGGATGTACCTGAGTTCAATTTCAAGTGTCATAACGAAGGGTCAGAATAGTTATGTTGACATGATATTTCAGTTTTAAATGTTTCTATAAATTTGTAAAAATTCTAAAAACATGTTTTTGTTTTTTGTTATGGGATATTGTGTGTAGATTTATTTGAAAAAAAACAATAATTCATTTTAGAATAAGGCTGTAACGTAACAACATTTGGAAAAAGTGAAGGAGTCTGAATAAATAAAAATGAGTGGACAGTTAGGACAACTAAATTATTTTTTGAATTGACAAAATATGCTGATCTTCAAGCTTGTCAACAAATATTCAACAATCAATCAAACAAGCATCCTTCATGCATCATATGCAAATTAAGAGAGGCTGTTCTGTTCACATACTATTCTTGGTATAGTGCTTGTATATCGATCTGCATGTCGTCTATTGCTTCAGTCATTTTTGGAATCCATAAATTGTTTTGCAGGCATTTATTGGCTGGCTCCTCCTAAGTGAGATGCCAGACTGATCAGGTCCCATGTTCCATTCCAGTCTGTTATAATTATTCAACAACTGTTTTACATGTGGCTATAAAAAATATATATATAAAGGTGATTTACGCAACAATTTCCATTTAAAAAATCCGATAATTACCCTTACATATCATCAGTTAACGTCAAAAAAGAGTCTCTGGCAGTGTGAGGACTGACACTATCCCCACTTCCATGGTTGCAAGTCAAACGTAGAAGGTCGTGTGTGTCATGGTCGAAGAGGCAGGACATAGGCGCAGAGTTGAGGGGAAACATCCTTGTAATGGTTTGTAATGTAAAGGAGAGACAGACCGCAAACCCAGTGCAAACACAAACACAAACAATGAACCACAAACTGAAGAACTCAAAGGGCAACTTTAATAGGGTCTCCGATTAGAGGCAACGTGGACCAGCTGCCTCTAATTGAGGTCAACCAAAACAGAAGCGCCCCCGAGGTAGGACACCAGAGCGGAGGGTGGAGGCTCCACCCCCGAGGCAGGATGGGGCGCCGGAGCAGAGGGAGGAGGCTCCGCCCCCGAGGCAGGACGGGGCGCCAAAGTGGAGGGAGGAGGTAGCGACGGCAGAGGCCTGGAACACCCCTCCCAGGGTGGTAGCAGTGGCCCATCTTCAGACCACTCCGGAGGCGACAGCGGCAGTAGCTCGATGTTCCACTCCTTCAGGGGTGGCACTGGGGTTTCCGGGCTGGGGATCGGTGCAGGAGCCCTGCTGCGAGGTGTCCGCACTGGAGATACTGGACTAGGAACCGGCGGGCAGGAACGGGAAGGCCTGGCTAGACATCACCACCTCCACCGTCTCCTGCCCCCGGAGCTGCAGGGGCACTCTGACGGCTCTTCATCCCGCCTCTCCAACAACCCCCATAGCCCCCCCAAAAAAACATATGGGGGTTCTTCAGGGCTTTCCCTTGGGGTCGCCAGCATTGCCGCTGCTCTGGATCATGACTGAGACCCAGAGCCAGGGTCCAGCTCTGCATGGTCCTTGGGTGGTGGCTTATTCTGTCACAGTTGAGGAGGCAGGACACAGGCGCAGAGGGGAAACATCCTTTTAATGGCCTTCTTTACCAAACCGAAAACAATAACAGGAGAGGCAGACCGAAAACAGAGTACAAACACAAACAATGAACAACAGACTGAAGAACTCAAAGGGCAACTTAAATAGGGTCCCCAATTAGAGGCAACGTGGAGCAGCTGCCTCTAATTGGGGCCAACCAAAACAGCATTGCAGAGATGCCTAGAGGCACTCTACAGTCCAGTCCTGACTGTGCAGTCCGGTCCTGACTGTGGCCCCCAGACACATAGAGATGCTTAGAGGCTCCCAGCCAGGACCTGACAGCGTGTGAGGTGAGTGCCAATGACAGGCTTTGTTTGGGTTCATGTGCACTGATCACTCCAGAAATGAAAATATACAGAAGCAAAGCAAGCATCAGAAAAAGCACGGAGTAAAACAAGGGTAAATCTAAGATGCATTGTCGGTTGCTTGACCAAACCTAATGCGTAAGTGACTATTGCTTGGAAGAAGCAATTACAATGTCTTTTAGCTAGATTTAGCATATTATTGTATCCCCATCAATGTTCTTACTGTCACGTAGCTAGAGCTAGCTAGCTAGTGAGCTAGCATGATTATGCTTTCAATTTCGCTAGCTAGCCATCAACAAGTCCTGAAATATGGCAACGCATCTAACGCAACAGATAAGCCAGATTACATTTTGATTGGTTTAGCTGTTTGCTTTATTTGTTCTGTGTTCCGTAGTTATGAAAAGGGCTCATGAACTTCGACCCCATCTAAAACCAATGTCTGTGTTCATTGCTCCAGCATCGATGGTTGGAGGGGACACTGCTTCAGACCGGTCAATAAGCTCAACGTTTGTAATGATAGTGTCAGATCCTAATGAAGTTATAGAACCGATATTCTACTCACAGCCGATAGGTGGTGCACACTTGCGTAGTGCACCTTTAATATAAATTACAGTAATTATCATTATAAATTATCTGATGTGGTGAAATTACATGAAATAGTGTAGCATGAATGTTTCATGAATTCCCAAAAGAAAAACAATTACATCGAAATAAAAGTTTTTATTTTGGCAGATGCTCTGCACTCAGGTGTCCGTAGCAAACAATAATATTTGCACCAGGGGTGGAATTAAAGGCAGATGCTTTTTGCACCCAGTTGTCCATGTGTAGCCAGTTATACAGCTAGCACTAACGCTACTAGTTAGCAAAATTACTCTATGCCTTCATCATTGCTGGCTAACGTTTGCAGAATTACTTGGCTAGCATCTAACATTTGCTAAATTAGCTGGGCATAGCTAACCATAAAGGTTTTCACATTGGATCATTTTAGTTTAATTATACAAACAGTGAGAAAAAACAACATTGTTGAAGAGGTTATATTTTGTGTTTAATGTAGCCTGCTTTTTTTAATTGAATCCTCCTTTGGCACTTGCAACCGTTGAGGCATGTAGCTATCAACTTTGTATTTTTTTTTTGATTAAATTAGATTCAACTTTATTGTCATTGAACAAGTAATAATACTAATAATCATCTTTATTTATAGAGCACTTTTGAAATCATGTTACAAAGTGCTTCACAATACAAGTGCAAGAACAGTAAAACGAAATGCAGTAAAAGCCATGCCCCCTGTGAGGATCAAACTCACAACCTTGAGATTATGAGATTTACGCCCTACCTACGTTAAGGAGTCTGCTGCCAGAGGTGAGTGATCAGTACCCTTTTGGCGTCTGCTGCCATTGATGTACATAGCTATCGACTTATGTTACGCAGCCGTTGAGGCACGTAGCTATCCGTTACGCATTACGTCATTTATTTGGGTGGGTGTAAATAGCCGATTAGCTGCCATAAGGCTATTCTCACCCGGGTGCAAATAGACACTCCGTTTTATTTTTCTCACAATTTAATTCACACACATAAAACATATTTTGTAAATTAACTATGTTTGACAAGACATACTTTTTTTCCACCACTTGGCACTGTATACACATGGTCATGGCGGTGTTTACATTCATGAAGATTCTCACATAATCATTCATATTGATAAATCCCAGGCTTTGCATGAAAATGATTACACGCATGGTTAGCACACAGCTCCGTATGCCCGCTTGATAAATAAGGCCCCAAAAAGGCCCAAAGACAATGTTGCAACTACTTATTGACTCGTTAAAAAACAAAGCATCATATTAACTATCAATGTCCACTGCAGGACACATTTTTGTACTGTAACATGTTTTAGTCACCCCAAACTTAAATACCCCAAACACTTAAAAAAAATAAAAATCCCAACACTTTTTTTTCCCTCTAGGCCTCAGGAGGCCATGAAGTGTGAGCATGTGTTGGGCTGCAACAGGCACTGGTCTCGGGCCTTGGGGACCGGTCAAGCACTTTAAGGTGAGACTCCCTGACTCCCGGGCACTCGCCTTGACACACACTCAATGCTGCCAACCCTGAGGAGATTACGAGCGCACCCAGCGGGCAATAAAACGGGTTGGCGCCAGAGCCGGGGCCTGCAGTTTCACGTTATGGCATCTGTCAGCAGGAAACAGGGCTGGATTAAGGGGATCGGTCTGGGGATGGCCGAGTCTTGTTTGTTTCTCTGTCATGACCCCCCTTGTCAGCTGTTGCTGTTAATACAACTATTAATCCCCAAGTAAAGGCAGAGGAGACCCTGAGGTCTTAATATCACCACCTTCATGAAGCCTTGATTGATATGTTAGGCTGATACGCCGAGGTGCCTTTGACCCTCAGTTGTCAGCTGTGAGCCAAATTGAAGAGAACAATTTTTTGTATTCCTTCTGAAATGTAGCCTTCACTCGTAGTTTTGTGTTCCTTAAAATATACAATATGCTAAGCAAGTTTTGTGGATCAACTTGGGTACTGGA
>JACXGI010002165.1:49233-77726 GCA_016801175.1 Esox masquinongy
TTATTTTATTTTATCTGCAGTCATGGTGGGAGCATACAACCATCAACCTCTAAGGACCAGAGCACTGGTGACACTTATTAATGGCTTAAGTGTGTGTGTGTGTGTGTGTGTGTGTGTGTGTGTGTGTGTGTGTGTGTGTGTGTGTGTGTGTGTGTGTGTGTAATCATAGCTTCAATATACATGTGAGGACCAGCGTTTCCCATAAATATGGTAAAATCTGACAATTCAGTCTCCACAAGGGTTTTTAGTTATTCCAAATAGGAAAAGCTATTTTCTGCTTAAGGGTTATATTTAGGGTAAAACCTACATTATAGTTCAGTGTTACAGTTGGAGTTGTTTTAGGTTTAGACATTATGGGTTAAGTGTTAGGTTAAGTATAAGGAAAAGTGATGGAAGAAATAGTGGAAAAGATTCTGGTCCCTACAAAGACAGAAAAACAAATGTGTTTGTGTGGCAGTGAGCTGAGGCCTGTTTTGCGTGGGGTGTTTGTTGGACTAGGTTATTGCTGAGGGAACTATGGGAGGCTCTTTTATTTAAAGCAGTGGAGGCGAATAATAACTGCCTCTTCAGAAAAGAAAACCAAAATAATTTGTCGTGTAGTTAACACCGTGGCAACGTGGCAGTTTGGTGATGCGCCTCAAGTGTGACATTTATATCTACGTTCAGCCTTTTTAAATTGACCTCACAACATCTCTTGAAAAATACTTTTTCCAGTAGAAAAAATAAACATTTATGATGCACTTTACAACAACTACTGATTGCTAAGCAAAGAGCAACTATCATTGTTGTTCTTTTTAGCACACAGGCACCCACACCCAATCTTTCTCAATCTTTCCATTAGACTGACGATTGTCAGTCCTGTGATGATAAAGCAATCTGGAATCAGAAGTCTGACGCTGTGTTGTCTCCAGGGTCAGGAAGCAGTTACACAGGAAGTGGTGGTGGTGAGATAGGGAGGCCTGATAGGACACAACACCGTCCCAGCCAGCTGAGGGTTGTAGAGTTAGAAGCCCCAGCAGCCTAAAGGCTCTACCTCAGCGGCAGATTCCAGGCAGCCTTGGGGAATAGCTGGGAATGCTCAGACCAGCTGTTTGGGACTAGAGTGTGGGGAGCTAACAGGGTTGGAATGGGTTTAGCACATCCCAGGGGACGCCAAAACTAGTTTAACATTTAATCAGCTGGCCATATCTCTTGTTCTTGGGAGTGCAGTGGGGGGGGGGGGCTCCTAAAAACATTCCTTACCACAGGACAATTCAACAGGTGACTATCCTCTAAAATAAAGAAAATGAATCAATCTTTAATAGACAGATGCTTGGATTAAGACTCTATGCTGAAACTTAAGCCTTGTCATAACTTTTCAATAAATATCGGATCATCTATGCAGAACAGAGTCCTACTTTTTCTGCTGCAATCTCAGTAAACCTGTATGGGAATCATTGATGGATAGAAATATTAAAACCTTCTCTCCGACTTTTTACGCATATTTAAGTCAGAACAAAGACTGGGCCATTCAGAAAAATGCAGCATCTCTTGGAAAGGCATCCTGGTGTGTCATCTATTTTGTCCCAATGTTAGGTTTTAATAAGACTGAGGTTTCGATAAGCTATGTTCTATTCATATTTATTTAGATCCTAACCATCTCCTTAGTTTCAAATGGTGAAAAGCATACCTATAACAAGATGCTGCCACTACAATACTTGAAAATACTCTATTAACATTAATTTGCTTTGAAAATGTGGAGTAGATTGTGTAAATCAAATGTATTCCTTCTGTTATATTTGATGGCGGTAAAATGTGAAGACTGCAGTGTCTTTATTGGCTAGGGTTAATCTTAATGCTTTAAAGCTCTGTTTAATGTAAAACTTTCATGGTAAGCTGTTTTTTGCTGAATTATAACTTCAATTTACTTGACAGTTGAAATTTTAGAGACAATTAGCTAGTATGATATCAAATCAATAAGTCAAATGTAAAACCCCAAAGACTACACAAAAAGAAGTTATGCAAAGTGGCTAGGAAAAAATCACACCATTCTTGATGACAAGTGGGTCCAAATATACTGATGGGCTGTGGCCAACAGCAGCAAAAGTCTTAAAGGCTAGATAAGCAACATGACCAAGTAGACTTTGGACAGATACAAGTCAGTAGAA
The DNA here is from genome assembly GCA_016801175.1 of Esox masquinongy. Taxonomy (NCBI): domain Eukaryota; kingdom Metazoa; phylum Chordata; class Actinopteri; order Esociformes; family Esocidae; genus Esox; species Esox masquinongy. Next base: position 51,381 of record JACXGI010002165.1, read on the forward strand.
TACAAGGTAATACACTGAGCCCATAATTAAGTTGAGTCTGTTGTGATGTGTTGTTTTTAAAGAGGACAGTGTCATAAGAAAGGAGACCACCATGTAATGGAAAAGAAAGTGCCTATCATTATCAACTATTTACTTTGTTTGTATTTTTTCTAATTGTATTATACTACAAAGTGGGATTAAAATTTATTGCATTTCATGAACACAATTTACATAAAACACTCAGTAGTCAAAGTGAAATAAATGTATCTAGATTATTTAAGTAATTATTCAATACGTTAGAAAAAACAAGCAATCTTACAGTTTATTATGAGCTTCAGAGAGGTAATGTGATTTCTAAAGCCATTTTTTTCTCCTGAATATCTTTACATTTGCCCATTACAAAATGAATACATATAAAATGAATGGGTGGAATTCCTGGCAGTGCGATCTCTTACAGAGCAGTCTTGTTCAACAGAAAGGCCCAGTTGTCACTGGGAAGGGAGAGCTCTGTCATCTTACTCTGCCTCGTTCCTAACCACATGGCCCCCACTCAGACAGCTGCTCTATCATTACACAGCCCACAGGACAGGGTAAGAGGTTGAAGTCAATTAAATCAGAAGAAGAAACTAGTGGGAGGTTGTAGCCGTCAGAATGGAATCTGGCCCATTGCAGGAGGATAGGATGGTGTGAGTCGCCATACAAATCTTGAGCAAAGCTAAGCATGGATGTTGCAGTATGTCACGTGGGTTGTCATAATGCCATTATTATTATTTATGTGAACATGTCATTCTGTTAAGATATGTCATCAAATGAATACTGCATAAAAACTATATAAAACAGTAATATATTGTGCAGCAGGGGAATATACATGTTTAGTGGCAAAGCTATGTTTGCACCTTTTGTAACATGCGTTCCTTACTGTAGGCTTGATCATTATAATATCAAACTTCTTTCCACACAATTGCCCATATATAACACAAACATCACAGTCAAACCATGTGATTGACTAGCGACTCCACTGCCTCTAGTAACATGTGACAGGAGATGTGTGCGGTGGGGCTGTTGGAATGTGGACAACATAGGTGACCTTAGATGAATACGAAGGTACACACTGGGGTGGGAGGGCTGAAGGTTTATGAACAGAATGGTGCTATGGGATGAGGGCCTGGCAATGGACCACCACTACACTAATCCTCATGTTGGCAGACATAAAATACCACTCACACCCTCACACACACTGGTAAGCTTGTGCAAAGCACAAGACCTCTGGGACTCTATATATTGCGTATGTTTGTGTGGATGTTTACAGCATTGGGCAGAATACGGATTACAATATTTTTATCCATTACTGATTACAGTTGCAAATAAATTAATTAGTAACAATTCTTGTGCTGATGTTGCTTCCAGAGGCATTTTGGAACTCCGGTGAGTGATGCAACAGATGATAGGAGATTTGTACATACTCCGCGCTTCAACAATCGGCAATCTGTGAGTTTGCATGGTCTATCACTTTGTTGCTGAGCTGTTGTTGCTCCTAGACATTTCTACTTTACAATGATAGCGCTCACAGTTGACTGGGGTAGATCTAATAGGGCAGAAATTTCACAAACTGACTTGTTTCAAAGATGGCATCCTATGACAGTACCACATTTAAAGTCACTGAGCTATTCAGTACAACCTATTGTACTGCCAATGCTTGTCTATGGAGATTTAATGGCTATGTGCTGGATTTTATGCACCTGTCAGCAATAGGTGTGGCTGAAACACCTGAACTCAATAATTAGCAGGGGTGTCCACATACTTTTGGCCATATAGTGTATTTTGTTTCACCCTTGAGATGTTTCTTAAATGATAACAGGCAGATTTTATAACATTTCTGATATGGGCCTTAATATTGTGGTCATTGTCCTGGATTTAATCAAGGTGTCAATAGAGATACATTTTCAGGGAATACAGAGCTATACAGTTCTGCATCGTCAGCGTAGTGTGAAAATTAATCCCATGCTTTTCAATGATGCAGCCAAACAGTAACACATGCACATTGAATAGTACGGATCTCAATATCAAACCTTGAGGGACCCCACATGAAGTCTCTATTCTTTGAGGTATGGTCACCCAGAGCAACAAAAATGTCTTGGCCTGTCAGATAAGTCCTGACAAGATCAGTATTAAACTTGAGAAGCCAACTTTGTTGTCTGTTGAGGAGGACTTTATGATCTATAGTAGTGCTGTCACGATTCATCAAGTAACTTAAATAATTTGATTACCAACAAAAATCCTTAATTAGAGGTATTTACTGCTCAATTCTTCTATTCATTATGGCAGCGAAGCCAGAGAATGTTGAGTACAGTTCTGGTTGTACAGGAAAAATTTGGCGATCACAATTTATGTAATGATGAGACAAATTGTTTACCTTCAATACATTGTAAATAAAGTTAGCTCATTGTAATAATGTGGTTACTTTTCCATTAAACCACAGTGTTTCCATTAAACCACAGGGCTATGTTCAACTCAGCAAGCAATGATTCTAAACATAGTGTAGATAGAGTAGAACATGATCATCACAGACATGCACCCAGTTTCTATGGTGACGAATGAAGGGTTTGAAATGAATTATGATGAAAGAAAGAGTAGGATTTAGGAGTAACCAATGTTCAGGTTACTGGAATTGGAATATGAATAGCAGAAGTTAAGCAGTGGAATGAAATAAAGGGAGCATTTTACGAGTTCTAGCTTTTCTGATTCAAACAAAAAATCTTACATTTTCTGTGACAAAATGTTAACGTTAAATGGTGTTGATTTGTTCCTTGTTTGCATTTTTCCTTGCTGGTGATGATTAATTTGTGTGTACCACTTTCAGAGTCCAGCTAATCAGACTCGCCCCTTCTAATCATTGTCACTTAAAAAGGAAAATTATGGAAATTACTTTGCTTATGTGATGCTTTGCCTTCAAAAATGTTGCCTCATCAATGACCATGCTTCACTAAACTGAGTAGAAAAAACTTAGATAACAAAGATATGTCGAGTGACAATTTTTTATAAGATTTTGTCATGATTTGGCCTGCTACTTAACAGTTTATTTTAACATTTATATGAATAATTTTGACTTCACCGTTTACTGTTAACCCCAATGTTACAATCGTTCCATACCTTGAAATTCTCACAACCAAACAATTTTTCAGTTATTAAAAACTATATTTTTCATCAACAGAGATTTCCATAATCTGTAGAAACAAAACTTAGCAATTGGCAATTTAGCAATAAACACTGAAAACAGGGTCTGCCTGTAGGTTGCCACTGGGCAGACAAGTTGTGCATTCTGAGATGCTGTTCTGCACTCCACTGTTGTTATTATCAACACTATTATTATTACCTCACTTGTGTGTGGCACAACTGTTCTCATACAGTAAAGTAATATATGGCAATATACAGTATCTCACAAAAGTGAGTACACCCCTCACATTTTTGCAAATATTTGATTATATCTTTTCATGTGACAGCACTGAAGAAATGACACTTTGCTACAATGTAAAGTAGTGAGTGTACAGCTTGTATAACAGTGTAAATTTGCTGTCCCCTCAAAATAATTCAACACACAGCCATTAATGTCTAAACCGCTGGCAACAAAAGTGAGTACACCCCTAAGTGAAAATGTCCAAATTGGGCCCAAAGTGTCAATAATTTGTGTGGCCACCATTATTTTCCTGTACTGCCTTAACCCTCTTGGGCATGGAGTTCACCAGAGCTTCACAGGTTGCCACTGGAGTCCTCTTCTACTCCTCCATGACAACATCACAGAGCTGGTGGATGTTAGAGACCTTGCGCTCCTCCACCTTCCGTTTGAGGATGCCCCACAGATGCTCAATAGGGTTTAGGTATGGGGTATACCCTCAGCTTCTTTAGCAAGGCAGTGGTTGTCTTGGAGGTGTGTTTGGGGTCGTTATCATGGTGGAATACTGCCCTGCGGCCCAGTTTCCGAAGGGAGGGGATCATGCTCTGCTTCAGTATGTCACAGTACATGTTGGCATTCATGGTTCCCTCAATGAACTGTAGCTCCCCAGTGCCGGCAGCACTCATGCAGCCCCAGACCATGACACTCCCACCACCATGCTTGACTGTAGGCACGACACACTTGTCTTTGTACTCCTCACCTGGTTGCCGCCACACACGCTTGACACCATCTGAACCAAAAAGTTTATCTTGGTCTCATCAGACCACAGGACATGGTTCCAGTAATCCATGTCCTTGGTCTGCTTGTATTCAGCAAACTGTTTGTGGGCTTTCTTGTGCATCATCTTTAGAAGAGGCTTCCTTCTGGGACGACAGCCATGCAGACCAATTTGATGCAGTGTGCGGCGTATGGTCTGAGCACTGACAGGCTGACCCCCCACCCCTTCAACCTCTGCAGCAATGCTGGCAGCACTCATATGTCTATTTCCCAAAGACAACCTCTGGATATGATGCTGAGCACGTGCACTCAACTTCTTTGGTCGACCATGGCGAAGCCTGTTCTGGGTGGAACCTGTCCTGTTAAACCGCTGCATGGTCTTGGCCACCGTGCTGCAGCTCAGTTTCAGGGTCTTAGCAATTTTCTTATAGCCTAGGCCATCTTTATGTAGAGCAATAATTCTTTTTTTCAGATCCTCAGAGAGTTCTTTGCCATGAGGTGCCATGTTGAACTTCCAGTGACCAGTATGAGGGAGTGTGAGAGTGATAACATCAAATTTAACACACCTGCTCCCCATTCACACCTGAGACCTTGTAACACTAACGAGTCACATGACACCGGGGAAGGAAAATAGCTAATTGGGCCCAATTCGGACATTTTCACTTAGGGGTGTACTCACTTTTGTTGCCAGCGGTTTGGACATTGATGGCTGTGTGTTGAATTATTTTGAGGGGACAGCAAATTTACACTGTTATACAAGCTATACACTCACTACTTTACATTGTAGCAAAGTGTCATTTGTTCAGTGTTGTCACATGAAAAGATATAATCAAATATTCGCAGAAATGTGAGGGGTGTACTCACTCATACAGTATACTCACTTTTGTGAGATACTGTATGTATGTAACGTATATGTCTTATATGAGCATAGATGTTGTAAACATGCACCGATCAGCCATAACATTATGACCACTGACATGTGAAGTGAGTAACACTGATAATCTCGTCATCATGCCACCTGTCAGTGGGTGGGATATATTAGGCAGCAAGTGAACATTCTGTCCTCACAGTTGATGTGTTAGAAGCAGGAAAAATGGGGAAGCGTAAGGATCTCAGTGACTTTGACAAGGGTCAAATTGTGATGGCTAGACAACTGGGTCAGAGCATTTCCAAAACTACAGCCCTAAAGTGGTCCAAGGAAGGAAAAGTGGTGAACCAGCGACAGGGTCATGGGCGGCCAAGGCTCATTGATGCACGAGGGGAGCGAAGGCTGGTCCATGTGTCATAACACACAGTGCATCACAGTTTGTTGCATATGGGGCTGCATAGCCGCAGACCAGTCAGGGTGCCCATGCTGACCGCTGTCCACTGCCAAAAGCGCCAACAATGGACACATGAGCATCAGAACTGGACCACGGAGCAATGGAAGAAGGTGGCCTGGTCTGATGAATCATGTTTTCTTTTACATTATGTGGATGCCCGGGTGCGTGTGTGTCGCTTAACTGGAGAACACATGGCACCAGGATGCACTATGGGAAGAAAGCAAGCCAGCAGAGGCAGTGTGGTGCTTTGGACAATGTTCTGCTTGGATATCTTGGGTCCTGCCATTATGTGAATGTTATTTGAACACATACTATCTACCTGAGCATTGTTGCAGACCATGTGCACCCTTTCATGGCAACGGTATTCCCTGATGGCACTGGCCTCTTTCAGCAGGATAATGGGCCCTGCTACAAAGCAAAAATGGTTCAGTAATGGTTTGAGGAACACAACAACGAGTTCAAGGTGTTGACTTGGCCTCCAAATTCCCCAGATCTCAATCCAATCGAGCAAACTTACAGGACTTAAAAGATCTGCTGCTAACGTGTTGGTGCCAGATACCACAGCACACCTTCAGAGGTCTAGTGTAGTCCATGCTTCGATGGGTCAGGGCTGTTTTGGCGGCTAAAGAGGCACCTAAAAAATATTAGGCAGGTGGTCTTAATGTTATGGCTGATCAGTGTATATTTGGTTTGATCAACACATATGTACATATATGTACATACAGCTCTGAAAAAAATTAAGAGACCACTGCAACTTTTTCTTTCCTTTCCAAAAAAGTTGAAAGGAAGGTTTTGAGTGAGGAACAGAAGGGTTAAATTTAAGAGACGACTGCAAATTGAACGCTTCTGTTCCTCACTCAAAACCTTCCTTTTTTCCTTTTAATTTTTTCCAGAGCTGTATATGTCAAAATATACAAGAATTTGACGTTTTTATGTCAGATAGAAATATGTAGTTAACATATATGATTGTGTATTTTAAAATATATGTTAAGTATTTTAATGTATATGGCCATATATTAGATTTCCATATGGGGTTAGCTTGTATGATTCCTGCGATTCTCCTTTTACCTCTCTCATTAAGTTGATCTTTTCACTCATTGGACTTTTGCTGACAGGACATTTTTGGATATAAACCTGCCTAAACACTGCCATGCATGAAATACAGATACTGTCATATATTCAATGTAGAACACCATAACAAATAGTGTTATAGCAGTTATTGAGTGTGCAGACAGACAAATACTGTAGCAAAGTCGCTTAAGACTGTATTTGAAGTATCTAAGTCAAGTTCAGAAATCAATGTTTCATTTTTAAAAAAATGAAAGCTTTACTTACCCTGGGCTTTTGTTTTTCTCACCTTATCAAAACTGTTTCAGTGGTAAATTTAGTCTTTGATGCTCAAACAAGCATTTGTGTCTGTAGTTAGTGAACTTTACACATCTCTAAAATAGGTGTGTAAGACAAAGAAGACCACAGCCATATGTGTGTAATGATGGCATGGCTAGTCCTAACCGCCATAAGATGGTTCTCCCTAAAGGTGAGTGAATCCACCCATGCTTGGGGAATAGCACCTAATAGATCTCTTGGAGAGAGGAATAGATCATGGGTGAAAAAAGCGAAATGACTGGGGGAAAAAATTTCCCAGTAAAGGACTGTGGTTTATGAGCTAGAAATAAAATAATTGTCCTGACATTTTATTTACAACAACTAGGCCACTAGTCCTCTGCAACTGTTGATAATGTGGTGTTTTAATTAAATTGATTGGTCCGGCCACAATTTCATAATACTTGTTTTACATTTACGTAAATTAGCAGTGACTTTTATCCAGCGCAAATTACAGTAGCATACGTTTTCATATGTTTTAGTTCTTACCCCCAATGGGAATTGAACCCCCAATCCTGACGTCATAAGCACCATGTTGTACCAAATGAGCAATACAGGGCCACACACTTGTCCAGTATATGTTTGTAACATTAAAATATGATTTACAAAGCTATCAGCTCCTACAAGCTAGAAATAGGTTATTTTGTTGTAACTAGCTGGCTCACTAGCAAGCTTACTATCGTTGCTGTTGGTAGATATTTTAAAGCTTGCATTGATGGTATCACATTTCCATGTATAAATAGACTACAGATAAATAAATTAATGATTGACCTGTCAGAGAGTTGGATGGAGAAATGTCGACTGTCACCACCAGCTGTTTAGCAAACACATAATTTCAGTGTCATAATGACCCCCAGTGAGAATCGGACCCACAACCCCCATGCTCTACCAACTGAGCTACACTGCACTAGGTATGGAGAAAGTGATTGGTTTTAACAGTGCCTTTTAACTGCTCCCAGTTGAAAGCAATGCAACATTGCAGCGAAGTGGACAGGGAGAGCGATGCGAGCATAGCTTAGGCACTAGTGGGAAGCTAAAAAAAAAACATGATCGATCACATGAGCGTCCCTCTGAAACCTCTTTCCAGCTAAAAAGTCCCACAGTGCTAACCAATAATGTGTTTAGAATACAAAATAAGAGTGACCCAATCTAGCTTAATTAAACAGAGAGCAGGTCTTGCCTCTCCTCAAAAGGCCGTCTGCATGTTGTGACTGGGTGCTGACCAATGATAGGAATGTATGTAGGGATCCTATATGGCCCTGCTAGTTTGTCCAAATAATCAGCTTTGGTTACATAAATGAAAAGTTCAGATTGTCAAAAATCTTTTTCTATGTAACTGCTGTAGATATTTACATTGAAACTGAAAAGCAAAAAGTAGCCATAATGGGTTTCTCAAAGTTGTTTGCGACAATGCTAATGTAAAGAGATCTAGTCAAAACAGAATACAGCATGGAGGCAGATGGCAGGAAAAGTTGTTGACTCTGTAGCCTATTAGCCTATAATATACAGTGGATGTAAAAAGTCTACACACCCCTGTTAAAATGCCAGGTTTTTGTGATGTAAAAGAATGAGACAAAGATAAATCATGTCAGACCTTTTTCCACTTTTAATGTGACCTATAATGTGAACAATTCAATTGAAAAACAAACTGAAATCTTTGAGGGGGAAAAAGGAAAAATAAAAACCTTACAATAACCTGGTTGCATAAGTGTGCACACACTCTTATAACTGGGGATGTGGCTGTGTTCAGAATTAACCAATCACATTCAAACTCATGTTAAATAGAAGTCACTACACACCTGCCATCATTTAAAGTGACTCTGATTAATCACAAATAAAGTTCAGCTGTTCTAGTAGGATTTTCCTGACATTTTCTTAGTTGCATCTCAGAGCAAAAGCCATGGTCCGCAGAGAGCTTCGAAAGCACTGGACGTCCTTCCAAAATTGATGAAAAGATGAGAAGAAAACTGGTTAGGGAGGCTTCCAAGAGGCCTACAGCAACATTAAAGGAACTGCAGGAATTTCTGGCAAGTACTGGCTGTGTGCTACATGTGACAACAATCTCCCGTATTCTTCATATGAATGGGCTATGGGGTAGGGTGGCAAGACGGAAGCCTTTTCTTACAAAGAAAAACATCCAAGCCCGGCTGATATTTGGAAAAACAAACATCAAGTCCCCCAAATGCACGTGGGAAAATGTGTTATGATCTGATGAAACCAAGGTTGAACTTTTTGGCCATAATTCCAAAAGGTATGTTTGGCGCAAAAACAACACTGCACATCACCCAAAGAACACCATACCCACAGTGAAGCATGGTGGTGGCAGCATCATGCTTTGGGGGTGTTTTTCTTCAGCTGGAACCGAGGCCTTTGTCAGGGTGGAGGGAATTATGAACAGTTCCAAATACCAGGCAATTTTGGCACAAAACCTTCAGACGTCCGTTAGAAAGATGAAGAGGAAGTTCACCTTTCAGCACGACAACAACCCAAAGCACACATCCAAATCCACAAAAGCATGGCTTCATCAGAAGAAGATTAACATTTTGGAATGGCCCAGCCAGAGCCCAGACCTGAATCCAATTGAACATCTGTGGGGTGATCTGAAGAGGGCTGTGCACAGGAGATGTCCTCGCAATCTGACAGATTTGGAGAGCTTTTGCCAAGAAGAGTGGGCAAATATTGCCACGTCAAGATGTGCCATGCTAATAGACTCCTACCCAAAAAGACTGAGTGCTGTAATAAAATCAAAAGGTGCTTCAACAAAGTATTAGTTTAAGGGTGTGCACACTTATGCAACCAGGTTATTGTGAGTTTTTTATTTTTTATTTTTCCCCCTCAAAGATTTTAGTTTGTTTTTCAATTGAATTGTTCACATTATAGGTCACGTTAAAGGTGGAAAACGTTCTGACATGATTTATCTTTGTCTCATTCTTTTACATCACAAGAACCTGGCATTTTAACAGGGGTGTGTAGACTTTTTGTATCCACTGTAGTTCCTCAGTATTGTTCAATACTTCATGTGTCTAGACTTCATTGGCCCGGGCTGTTTGCATTTAAGATCTGGTTGTTTTATTTATCTCTGTTTTTGACATTGTTGTGGTTTTGAAAGAATTCTACTACTGTCTTGGCACAACCCTGACATCATAGGCACCATGCTCTAACAACTGAGCTACATAGGGCCCCACACTTGTCCTGTGTATGTTTATAATATTATATATACATTATAAAGCCATATAATTTCAAATATAAATGTTAAAGCTACCAGCTCCTACTATATAGCATGACATCTGTTATTTTTCTTTTCTGCTAGTCAAACCACACAAAGGAGAGTGAGTGAAAAGTGGGAACAGAGTCCAGACGATTGTATTATTGACCAGAGGACCAGGTGTAAATGTTTTGACAGGCTTAGCTATTTATTCAACTGGTTTAAATACAAAAAAGCAATTAAACATTAATAAGCAATCAGCAAGATAATAAAATCTGACAACAGGAACAACATTTTTTCCTAAAAAGTTTCTGTTGGTATTAGATGTGATCCCTGTAACATGGAAGCTGTTACTGCCCACCCTTAGTGTGTCTTGCAAAAATAGGATGTAGTCCCTCTCAGGGTCACACGGCGTATAGCGTGAGCCAGTGTTTTACAAGGCAGGGATCAATGCTGGCCTTGGGGGCCCAGATAAAAGCAGGGGCCCTGGGGTTTCACTAAGAGAGACGAGAGTGGCACCAGCCCTGACTCTAATGTAAAACACAAAGACATGCACACACACACACAGAGTGCTGGAGGAGTATGGCACCAGCCCTGACACTAATGTAACTCACAGGCCTGCTGCCAAGCCCCCCTGACACCCTCTCAGCTTCCAAGCCCTTGTGCCACAAAAAGCTGTGGTTATCTCTCCCAACATAGGCCCGCTATCACTCTTACATCACCCATGCGGACATTCACATTTAAACACTGTGTCGCTGCCAGGAGGAACACTTTTCGTAAGAACATAATAATACTCAACACATGACGCATTGCTTCCTCTCTATGTTGGCCTGTGGCAGTCTATATTTGTGAAAGTTTCAGGGCCTGGCTGCTTAGTACCGGGTGTCTGGCGGCAATGAGGCCTTGCCGAAGGCATTCAATACTTGCACAGTTCACTGATAAGCAGGGGGGACATTTGAAATGCTGACACTTTCTAATGTCTTCGGGGGAGAGGAGACAGGGCTCTGCTAGTTGTCACTAGCACTGGCAAGAAAGGCGGAAAGGACAGGAGTACTGGGATTACTGATGTTGCAGGGTCTTATACTACCTCACTGGATGTGATATAGAAAGGTGAGTTTTGGCATAGACGGGTAAACCTGTAACTTTAATATCACAAGGACATCCTCCATTCTATTCTTCATTAAATCAAAATTCCATCTGAAAACATCATGGTTTTTGCTAATTGAGTTGAATTTCTATTAATTTCCTGATTTGATTGGTCACACATTTTCAGACTGAAAGTGTTGTGCTTTTAACATTACCCTCACTGGACGTTTTCAAGTAGCTGTGTTAGTTTCAGGAAATACAGCAGTGTGAACAAGACCACCTCTACTGTAAAGAGATGACTGTGGTGTGATCCAGAATATCAAGAATTATGGTGTCTTCACTCATACATTTTTCCCCCACAGGACAAACATCAAATTCTGACATGAGACTGGAAGCGCTTGTTGGTGTGTGTTTGTGTTTGTAGTGCCAGCTGGATCTCTGCAATGAGGTGGATAATTAAGTGAAGGTTGTGTTCTAACTGACCTTGACCTCTTGGTCCCTAAACACTGAGCAGGTGTCCAGGGCACAGCCGGGGTGATTACACACGCATACACAGATGTCTGCGTTCCTTCAGCTTACACGGCTGCTTGCTGAGGCCAATGTCCGCAGAAAGTCACATTTGAAAGATACGTTTCACTTTCACCAAACCTGCTGCAAATACAGGGTTTATTTAAGACCACAACCATTTTATTATCTGAGGAAGGTCAGAAATGATCCATAATCTAATAAGTGCTAGTACTTTTTGATATTATAATTTTTTTTCAATCAACAGATAATTCAGGTCTGTTCTGTCCATAACACGTCCATATATAAAAAAAACTTTCTACAGTATGAACTCCACTAAACCAAGAGTGACATCTACTGGTAGGTGAGTACAGAACACAATGTACATCAACCCTTCATAATTTATTATGCCTGGCTGTAAAGGTAACTGGTAATTTATACTTAAATAACTTAAAGGCCAACAAATTCTACATGTTTTGCATTTAGAAAAGCGAAAAGGGGTGTGTGTTGGCTCATTACTGATGTTGATATATGCCTCCCACTCATTATTGAGACTGCTATGGTATCCAGAGTACATGTGTGCTGACTACTGCCCACATATTTTCCCAGGAGATTTATTTGAGATGGACGCTGTAGAGCTTACTAAGAAACAGTACTTCGTTTAGTCAAATTCCTAAGTGAAATTTGTCCATTGTTTTCTATTTTTGTCCATATTGTCCATTGTTTTCTATTCGACAGATCAAACAGTGGATTCTATAATGTCAAAATGAAACTGAAATTCAAAATTGTTTTACAAATTAATAAAAAAATAAAAAATGTAGACAAATTTGGCTTAAGAAACAATTGCATGGACTTACTCTAAGTAAAATAATAGGGATTAATATTTATTTTTAAATGACTACTCTTTCCTCTGTTCCCCATACATACAACATCTGTAAGGTCCCTCAGTCAAGTATTGTGTTTCAAGTATAGATTCAACTATTAAGACAATGGAGCACTTTTAATTATCTCTTAATTAAATTAGAGATAATTAAAAAAACAAAAAAAAGTATTTCTTTAAGCTTGGTCAAGTTACTATTTATACTGTTGATAATGTATTAATCCACAGACACATTGAAGATGCTCTTATCCTTAAATTAAGGAATTATCAGTGATGCCTTTGTGAGGCCATTAGTGATTTTAAAAATGTTGTTGTGACCAAAGAAAATAGAGATCTATCACATTATTGTTGATTTAACTGCGGCGTGAAAAGAACATTTATAAAATACAATTTATATAAGGAATAAAAATTTGGGACAATAAAAATATTACTAAGTAACCTCCTTATTTCTAAGCATGGTGGTGGCTGCATCATACAGGGGCATAGTGCCAGGCAGTGTGAGCCTGAACTCAAAGTAAAGGTTTACATAGACCAGCTAGCTAGATAAATGCAGACATGGTCCTGCTGATGGGACCCCTAGATAATTTCGTACTGTTGAACAAAAGTCTTGTCTACAATTGTTTGCATTGCTCATTGTGATTGCTTTCTCCCCACAGCTCTGAACTGGGAACAGAAAAACATCAACAATGGCATTAACTCTGCTAACATCGGTTTGGTGCCAAAACATTCACATCAAAAACATATTGACATAGTATAAATAAGTGTCATTCACATATTAGAATTACCCTATTTGCAATAGCATGATTCTTCCAGAGAATGCTTGCAAAGAAGTCTGCAGAGACTGGACTGGGGTTTCACAAGTGAAGTTTGTCCTTAGCTTTCATCTCAAAATCGGTGTAGATAAAACCTACATTAAGCCTAACGTCTTAATAGCTGAAGCTGTTTTTCGTACCATCATGTAAAAGTAGAAAACTGATGTGTTTCCTTCTCATCAGCATGCATGTGTGGGATAAGAGGGGAGCTAGGCAGATCTGTCAACAAAATAGCCCTCGTGAGCATCCATGGATGTGCCCTGCACCTGTTTAAAAGTGGGGGAGGGAGGAAGGCAGGACTAGCAGGCAGAAACTGGCTTCTTTTGCCTTTGGACTCAATTCCTTCAATCCACTTTCTAAGCCTTAACCATTACACCCATATTTTTATCAGAGACACAATTTTGTCTCTGATAGGATGCTAAATAGTTGTTTACATCCAGCCTCAGCAATGGCTTTTGGAGACCAACAAAATTAAGCTTATTTACAGGATGTAGCTGCAATCAAAAACTATACTGTTTTACTGTATCTGATGCTAACAGATGGCAAGCGCCATACACTTCAGAAGCAGAATGGGCAATGTTATGGTAGTGCATATACTTCAGAAAAAGACTAGTCAGGGAAGCCACCAAAATGCCTACGGCAACTCCGACAGAGTTCCAGTGTTCCACAGCAGGGAGACACTTCATACTGCAACAATAGCCCAAGTGCTTCAAACTTTTTGGGAAAAGTGTAAAAAAGCAATTGTTGCAAATCTCAGCTAGAGTTTGCCAGAAGGAATGTGGGAAACTCTTGGACCAAGTGGAAGAAGAGTCTATCATCTGATGAGACCAAAATAGAGTTTTTGGCCTCAATCACACATCCTCAGAATAACATCCTAACATGAAGCATAGTGGTGGCAGCATCATGCTATGGGGATGCTTCTCTGCGTTAGGGCCGGGAAAGCTTGTGAAAATAGAGGGCAAAATAGCAGGAAAGTACAGACAAATTCTTGGAGAAAGTCTGCAAGATACCTTGGAAGATTGATCTTCCAGCAGCACAATGACCCCAAACATACAGCTAAAGTCACAAAGGACTGGGTTAAAAATAAAAAGTTCAATGTCCTGGAGTGGCCCAGTCAAAGCCCAGACCTTAATCCGATTGAGTATAAGTGGAAAAAGTTGAAAACTGCTTATATCAAAGGTCCCTATCCAACTTGACCGATCTTGAGCAACTTGGGCAGAAATTGTTGTGTCCAGATGTGCAAAGCTTGTAGACACTTATCCAAATAACTTGATGGCTGTAATTGTTACCAAAGGTGACTTTACAAAATATTGACTAAAAAAGGTGAATACTTATGCAATCAATTATTGTCTGTTTATTTTTCATTAATTTAGAAAAATGTGTAGATTTTTTCCCTTTTGACATTATGGACTTTTTTGTGTTGATCAGTGGCAAAAACTCCAAATTAAATCAATTTTGATTTAATTTCATGTTGTAATAAAATGTGGAAAAGTCCAATGGGGGCGGATACTTTTCAGAGCCATATATACACGCAAATGTGTGTGTATATACATATATATACAGCTCTGGAAAAAATTTGACCACTGCACCTTTTTCTTTCCTTTCAAAAAAAGTTAAAAAGGAAAGTTTTGAGGGAGGAACAGAAGCGTTCAATTTGCAGTGGTTTCTTAATTTTAACCCTTCTGTTCCTCACTCAAATCCTTCCTTTCCAACTTTTTTGAAAAGGAAAGAAAAAAGTGCAGTGGTCTCTTAATTTTTTCCAGAGCTTTATATACACACATCCTGTGTCTATTAGCATCATAGCTGTTTTTGTAATAGCAGATCCAGCAAACCAGGGCTTTCGGGCAGTGTAAAATTGATGTTGCCCCATTCACAAAGCACAGCATTCAGAAATGTCAGTTGACACCTCTCCAGAACTGCTTAAAGTCATGTCACCTTGTCGGACAAACTTTTATCAGAAGCCAGACTCCTGTTATGTCACAGACTCACAAACTTCTTTTGAAGCTGTGAATCCCAGATAGTATGCTTTTTTGTTTTACAAAATCAAGAAAGAAATAGGAAAACAAACCATGGAAAAAAGTGAATACAGCTGACACTGCTTTATAAAGTCAATAAAATACAATATCAAGTGGCCTTGGGTGCACATGTACTGCTGCAGCATGTGTTCACAGCTTATGGAACGAATACCTCTCTGTCCTCCACTGTCTTTATCAATAAAGCCATACATGCCTGAAAATCTCTTTTAAAAAGTACATAAAAATACAATGAGAAAGGTAATCCCTTAAAATTGTCAAATATGTAAACCACATCTCAAACTATATACAAGTAATTACATAATAAACACACAAATCTGGCTGGTGAACAGGGGATGTTTGTTTCCCTCTAGCAGGTAGTTTTTAGGTTATAGCTGTGTGCTCCAATGCACTATAACACAAAGTATGTAACAAAGTGATAAAATAAAAATGTGTCTATGCTGTGGAATCAGTGTTGAGTTGATTTGTAGTGTTGATAAGATCTCTGGGAAGACTTTGTCTGGCCTCCTGCATCCGTGTCCTAGCCCTTTGGAACGCTTCTGCCAATCAGAACACAAATACATTTCTTAGCAGGCCACCTCTTACTTCCACTTAGGATATTGTGTATCGGCATCTTAAAATGCTGTAAATCTTTCTCAAAAAGTGGTTACCAAGGACATTATAGACAGCCCCTTGCTGACTAAAGCCTCCCAGCTGGTCCAGTACACTCTGCCTCCTCTTCTTAAGGGTGCTGGCATCAACAAACGCCCTGCACACAAGACAAGCACAATGATGTTACAATGATGTTACACAAACAAACAACCAAGAAAAGAATTCCCAAATGTAAAGCATCCAGATCTATAAAAGTCTTACACTTCTTAATTTTACTGTTTACCCCGTAATAAAGTACTTAAACAACTTTGTGGCCCTTCATAAATACTTAATGTGAAATATTTAATGTGTTATTTTTGTGTGTGTCGAACAGAATATCTTGACTAACCTGGAGTGCTGGATACAGTGGAGGTTGAATGTGACAGTGCCTGTGGTCAGTGTGCGGAAACCAAAGCGACTCAGCCTATCTCCCTACATAGAGTTTAAAGGGTTAGCTAGAATTGCATTTGAAGAAATCCTCTTAAAGTCAGCGTTTTTTTGTACCTTAAACGTCCCTGGGACTCTGACGTAACTGTAGTCCTCCAGCTCAGGGGACCCACCAATAAAGAAACGTCTTAATTCTGACACTGTCCCTGTTTGCAGGGGTCTCCATGTATGACACGATACTGTATGTTTCCCTATGGGGTATAGACACACTTGTTTTAGACGGTGTAGGTAATCATTTACGCATCTTTGCTAATATATAATAGTAAAAAAAGTCATTTCCACAGAAAATTGGTTGTCACATTATGCTAATTCATTCACCAAAATGGGCCAAACTCTTTAATTATTTAAAAATGTTCAACTTAATTTTAGAAAGATTTTTTGACAACAACCTTTCTGTGAATAAAGCCATGCTATATACAGTACACATCTTACCAGGGGTAGACGGGATAACTAGGTAGCCATAGCCTTCAGTTCTGTAGCGCTGCCAGAAGTCCAGGGAGAGTACTTTGAAGTACAGAACAGGCCATTGGGGGAGGTACTCTAAGATAATAGAATAAGCAGAAATATTTAAGAAACACAATATATTATGAAATGCATAGCCCTGAAAATTCTTGTTACAAAGAAAATAATTATTATAAAGAAGACAATATACAAATATATGAATAAACGTAAATACATTATGAACTCACCATCTGTCTCATCTTCTCTCCTGAAGTATGCCTCAAAGCTGAAAGGGTAACTAAAGAAGGCCACGTCATCCTGCAGGCGTAATAAAAGCATGTTCCAATGTTTACCAGTGGGAAAGTCATGAGGTAATGCAGACTCACTATGAAAATCGACATTCTTTTTACAATTCAGGGCCAATCATAATGCTATGTATGGGAGACAGATGCTGCCCGTTATTGTGGTCATTTGAGGGGCTAAATTTAGAGAGGCACTGTGTAGAATCCTGCCTCTAAATAATAACACTGTAATAAGTCTGTATTTAGGGCCAAATTTCAACAAATTCTAAAATTGCGATTAACTACAGAAGATTATGCGATTAATCACAATTCATTATTTCAATAATTTGTCAGCACTAATCAAACATACAGTACCAGTTAAAAGTTTGGACACCTACTCATTCAAGGGTATCTCTTTAGTTTTAATATTTTCCCCATTGTAGAGTAATATTGAAGACATAAAAACTATGAAATAACACATATGGAATCATGTAGCAACCAACAAAGTGTTCAGATCAAAATTAATTTCATATTGTAGATTCTTCAAAGTTACAAGAACACCAAGGGTGTGCCAAGCTGTCAAGGGTGGCTACTTGGAAGAATCTGAAATATAAATATAATTTGATTTGATTAACACTTTTTTGGTTCCTACATGACTCCATGTGTTATTTAATAGTTTTCACTGTCTTCACTATTATTTTACATGTGGAAAATAGTGAAAATAAAGAAATACCCTTGAATGAGTGGGTGTGTCAAACATTTGACTGGTACTGTACATACATTCATACTTTTTTTACAGAGGAAAAAAATGGGAAATAGTTTTACAATGTAACACAGTTTCAACCATCATAATAAAGCAATCAATGTTAATATTTATTTTGTTATTATGTAAATTCTAACCATGTCATGATGTTTACCCTTATGTCTTTCACAAGACCAAAGTTCAACATGAAGACCTGAAGTGTAGACCCACCTTTCCAATGGCCTTAGTGTGACAAGTCTGAGTCACCCCAGAGAGAGTCTGGAATGGAAGAGTAGACCAATCTAGGCAGAACAGGCAGGGTAGGATTATTTAAACACACCCATCTATATTATATGAAAAAACAGGAATTTAGTTGGAAATAGAGCATGTGAAGTCAAATACCACAAAAATACATGAGTATATAGCATAATGACAATATGTATGTACTTTATAAAAGGTGACATACAGACAGGTGACAAATTGATAGAGGGCATATATTCTATAAGTGTCTGCAAGGGTGGAATACCATTCTTCCAAAAGATATTCCCTTATTTGGTGTTTTCATGATTGTGGTAGAGAGTGCTGTTTAACACGTTGGTCCAAAATTTCCCATAGGTGTTCAATTGGGTTGAGATCTGGTGACTACGAAGACCATAACATATGAATCACATTATCTTCATACTCACTAAACCATTCAGTGATCCCTTGTGCCCTGTGAATTGGGACATTGTCATCCTGTAACAGACCCAATAACTAACCCCCTTTCAAAGTCAATTAGATCCTTTCATACTGCCATTTTGATCCTAAATCGAGGTCAACTGGGCCTGGTCTGCATATTTATACATGCCACAGAACATGATGGGATGTTAATTGTTTAATTGTATCATTCAGTGCACCTGTATGGAAGCATCTGCATTTGTTATGTTCCTCCACTCATTTATTCAGGTTTTTCCTCAAATTTGTCACCGGTATGTATATATACACACTGATGAGACAAAACATTAAGACCACCTGTCTAAAATGCTGTAATATGCTTGGTCCTCCGCATGCCGCCAAAACAGCGCCAATCCGCTTAAGCATGGACTCTAAAGTCCCCTGAAGGTGTCCTGTGGTATCTGGCACCAAAACATTAGCAGCGGATCCTTCAGGTCCTGTAAGTTGCGAGGTGGGGCCTCCATGGATCTGACCTGTTTGTCCAGCACATCCCATAGATGCTCAATCAGATTGAGATCTGGGGAATTTTGGGGCCAGGGCAAACCTTGAACTCTTCATCATGTTTCTCAAGCCATGCCCAAATAATGTGTGCAGTGTGGCAAGGCACATTATCCTGCTGAAAGAGGCCACTGCCATCAGGGAATACCTTTGACATGTGTGTACCTGGTCTGCAACAATGTTTATGTAGGGGACACATCGTGTCAAACTGACGTCCACATGAATGCCCGGATCCAGGGTTTCCCAGCAGAACATTGCCTAGAGCATCACACTCCACCGGCTTGTTGTCTTCCCACAGTTCATCCTAGGGCCATCCCTTCCCCAGGTACATGGCGTCCACATACACGGCCGTCCACGTGATGAAAAAGAAAACGGGACTCATCAGACCAGGCGACCATCTTCCACTTACTATGAGAACTGATTGTTCACTAACCATCTAATCTACCCAGACCTTGACATGTCCCCTTGTTAAGAGATGATCAATGTTATTCACTTCACCTGTGAGTGGTCATAATGTTTTGGCTCATCAGTGTACATCAGCCACAACATTATGACCACTGACAGGTGAAGTGAATAACACTGACAATCTCGTTATCATGGCATCTGTCAGTGGGTGGGATATATTAGGCAGCAAGTGAACATTCTGTCCTCAAAGTTGATGTGTTAGAAGCAGGAAAAATGGGCAAGCGTAAGGATCTGAGCGACTTTGACAAGGGCCAAATTGTGATGGCTAGATGACTGGGTCAGAGCATCTCCAAAACTGCAGCCCTTGTGGGGTGTTCCTGGTCTGCAGTGGTCAGTACCTAGCAAAAGTGGTCCAAGGAAGGAAACGCGGCGAACCGGCGATAGGGTCATGGGCGGCTCATTGATGCACGTGGGGAACGAAGGCTGGCCCTTGTGGTCCGATCCAACAGACAAGCTACTGTAGCTCAAATTGCTGAAAAAGTTAATACTGGTGCTGATAGAAAGGTGTCAAAACACACAGTGCATCGCAGTTTGTTGCGTATGGGGCTGCGTAGCCGCAGACCAGTCAGGGTGCCCATGCTGACCCCTGTCCACTGCCGAAAGCGCCTACAATGGGCACGTGAGCATCAGAACTGGACCACGGAGCAATGAAAGAAGGTGGCCTGGTCTGATGAATTACTTTTCCTTTTACATCACGTGGATGGCCGGGTGCGTGTGTGTCGCTTAACTGGAGAACACATGGCACCAGGATGCATTTGACATGTACCACCTACCTGAGCATTGTTGCAGACCATGTGCACCCTTTCATGGCAACAGTATTCCCTGATGGCATTGGCCTCTTTCAGCAGGATAATGCGCCCTGCCACAAAGCAAAAATGGTTCAGGAATGGTTTGAGGAACACAACAAGTTCAAGGTGTTTACTTGGCCTCCAAATTCCCCACATCTCAATCCATTCGAGCATCTGTGAGATGTGCTGGACAAACAAGTCCGATCCATGGAGGCCCCACCTCGCAACTTCCAGTTATTAAAGGATCTGCTGCTAACGTCTTGGTGCCAGATACCACAGCACACCTTCAGAGGTCCAGTGGAGTCCAGATGGGTCAGGGCTATTTTGGTGGCAAAAGTGGGACAAACACAATATTAGGCACGTGATCATAATGTTATGGCTGATCGGTGTATATCGTATATTGACAATAAGTACAAGAAGTGGGATGTAAAGGTGATATAGTCCACTAAGCGTTTATTTGAACAGCTAGGTTAAAAAGTTTAATTTGGTTCTACGCCAGCATTTTGGATCCTAGATCAAGTCTACTGTATTGTCATATACACAGGGCCTAGCAAAATTTCAATACAAATGCACAATTAGGAAAAGGGTACAATATAATATATAAGGATAGGCTGTCCCTCATAACAACACAGAGACTTGTGAGAGAACCCCCAGACCAACAGTCACTTTGAAGCTTAGGAGGAAATTTGCCTTTCAGCAGGACCTGGTACCTACTTACGAAAAGGCATTAATCTGTTGTTGCACTGAAAGGTGCCTCTACCAAATATATGTGTGGGGGTAGAGTACTTATGCAAGAAACATATTTCAGCATTTTTGTTCTTACAAATATATCACAGCATAAAACCAATGTTATAATTTATTTTGAGCGTTTCTGGACCCCAGCGCCACACGTCTGTCTGGAACATTCAAAATGAAATCCAATGCTGGAGTATAAAACCCAGTTACATAGACGGAGTGTAGTTGGTTTTGACTCACTGTTGGGCAGCTCCATGAAAAAGTGCACATATAAGTTGTCATATTCAAAGCCTTTGGCAGACTCTGGAAAAGGAGACAAACTAATGTTATTACAGGCGACCTAATGGAAATAATATAGCCAATCACATTATAACTGTCTATGCCATTACTCACCTATCTCTCCATTCACCAACAGACGCAGGATACCAGGAGGAGGCTGCAGGACATATAAACACATCAGAGTAATGTAACCCCTAATGTATGCTGTTACATCAACTTGGCCATCAAAACTTTGATACAGTGCCCTGCAAAAGTACTGAAACCCCTGTTTTAAACACTGACACTCAAAATCAGTTATTGTTCGGTGACTTTGGTTCATGTTCGGAAATATTTGTAGAACAATTAAAAATGGAAATATCTTGTACGTTTTCAAGCCCCAAACAGTAATATTTGATAGAGACACTTTTTGATAAGTATGTACCAGAATTGCACAGTGTAAGAGTGATTTTAGTATTAAGATCAAGACTTTGAATGAGTCTCTAATTGGGCCTCTATAGGTCTTTTTTTTTCATTGCCAACGCAATATATGTATGGGTTTCTGAACATCACTGCTAAACTGAATTACAATTGTAATAGTCAAGGAAACAGTGGCTGTACTGTAATACAGCTCCAGAAAAAGTTAAGAGACATGAATAACTACCTTGGGCTTTGCATTAATTCAGTCTGCATGGTATCTGATTGTTTTACCACGTGCATCATCACGTTTGCACCATATGGACTGAACCCCATTAAAAGTGTGCAAGGCTTTCCATATTGTCTCTTTGCAGCTATTACCAAGGTTCTTTAGAGCATGCATTGGTCTATGATCATTTGTGGTCAAGAGCTGCAGAGCAGGAAGTAACCAACTGTCCTTTTCTTCTTCTGTTTTAGCATACGACAGTACAAGTTGGTTGTTTTAACTGACTACGACAGTACAAGTTGGTTGTTTTAACTGACATCAACATTGATAAGGTGTACACTGGGGAGATGGGTCGCCTCAAGAGCTTTGAAACCCAGAAACCGTGAGTTGACAGCTTCACATACACACAGGAAGTGGTGTATGCAGCTAAACTAATACTAATACAGAGCTGTGTTGCTAATTGAACGGAATGGGGTCCCTCTGGAATTGGGGTTGCTTTGCATCTCTTGCCTTTGCAGCCATGGAAACACTTAAATTGTTACACATCATCAATTATTGATTTACAGTTCCGGAGAAAATTATGAGACCACTGCACCCTTTTCTTTCCTTTCCAAAAAAGTTGAAAAGGAAAGTTTTGAGTGAGGAACAGAAGTGTTCAATTTGCAGTGGTCTCTTAATTTTAACCCTTCTGTTCCTCACTCAAAACTTTCCGACTTTTCGACTTTTTTGGAAAGGAAAGAAAAAGGAGCAGTGGTCTCTTATTTTTTTCCGGAGATGTATGTTATATATGATATCTGAGCAAAAGGTTTCTGCTTTGCAATAACAGCACTCAACGGTGTTGTGATATATAATGGTCAGTTTTTAGGGTGCATAAATTACCATCATTATGTGATGGTCACAGACTACATACATACCATTTCAAAGTCCTGGCCAACCAAACTGTTGAGATAGTCTTTATGACGTCCGTACAGCTAAGAGGAGAAAGAGAGGGGAGGTCACCATAAAAAAAAACTGACCTAAAATACATTTCTGGGTGGTAAATACTGTTTTGAAGTGAAAATAGCATTGTTTTAAACCACTGTTTCAATTTGACCCAGAACAATAAGTGTTTTTGAACATAAAACAAGGAATTGTGTATTTTTTGTTTTTTTTTACAAAACCAAGGTTTTACAGCATATATGTAAATACAGCACAAGTATTCTAAAATTAGGAACATTCCAGTCCTGATCAAACACTGATCAAACAGGTAGGCACTCTCCCTCAACTACGTATATAGACTGTGTGAGATTAACTAAAATCAGCAACCTGATACCTATTTATTTTACTGCCAAGCAATATATCTATGCATTGAACAGCAGCATTCTATTCTGCCAACCCTGCCTTACTAAACATCATGGAATGTTGAGTCGTATACAACCTATTTTAAAACCTCATATAAAGCTGGTTTTGGAGCATCAAACTGGAATTTTTTTAATAATATTATGATTATCAAACATTTTTTCTTCAAATCTGTACAGCAGTTAATATTCTATGCAGTTCCCATTTACCAATTAAGCTTCCCATTCTTCTGAAAAAGAGGTGAAATCCAAGACTTGGGATAATACGGTTCTATCTGCAAAATGTATGGGGATAATGAGATCATGAGTATTTTTCAGGTCCCAATTTCTAAACAGCTTTGTGATGTTTTCCTCTTTTCATTTTTTGAAGAGGCTTTTATCCAAATCAACCAAAAGCACAATTATGTGATTTTTCCAGGGCACAATGACATGTTTTCAACTTGACAGCTCAGCGATTCAAAAGTGTGACTTTTTAATTACTTGCCCAACACTCTCCACAGCTCGTTCATGACTCACCACTAATAACCAGCTCACTTACAATTACTTGACATTCCAGCATGGTGTAGCTGGAATGCAGAACCTTAGACTGTAATACCAAGATGTTTGGGCAGATATAACTTTCTTTTTTAATGCATCTCACCTGTGCAGAACGAATGTTTAATTATAATGTCAGAATCCCAAGTTCTTGAAGTGTTGATTTTGTGGTGAACTCTAAAATGAGTACACAAACAGTTAATAACAGTCAGTCACTCACATCTTTGCACATTCGCTGTTCCCGTTCCTTCTCCTCTGGTCTGATGTTGGTGGAAACATTTTCCAGGGTCAAACGCCACATCTCCCTCTTCTCCCCATCAGTCTCAACTCTGGACACAAACCAATAGCATCATAACACGGTCAATACCTGGGATTGTACAGTATGTGCTTCCAAGTGCAAGGAGTAACAGTTTGACTACAATGCAGCACTCGCCTGTAGGGCTCTTTTCCTTTGTTGAAATCTGGCTTGATGGTGACCACACCATTTCCGTCTGCTCTTATCGTGCACAACAAGCATTCCTTCTCCTTCTGGCCAAGTCTTACAAATAAACCAAATCAAATGGCACTTTTCAGTGCTTGGATGCGAATGTATTGACACCATTTTTTTTTTTACAAAGAAAGCTATGCGTTAACAGAGTGGTTGTCCCTCTATGCTAACTTACTTGCCCTGTGGTCCCAGGTCCCCCATAATGTGCATTGTCATTACAGGTGTGTTAACCACGTGGCTGGTCTTCACAAAGTCCTCTGAAGGCTCCCAGGTAATCAGCCTGGACTTGGGGATGCTGCTGTCACTACAGATCAACAGTTCTGGGTCATAACACATTGAAACATTGTCCATGTCTTTAACATAACACTATGTGGATTTCAATGTGGATTTCATTGTGATGTAAATTAAAACATTAACATTATATTTTTGGGAAAACACAGGCAAATAGTAATGGACTTTCCTGGCAAAATAAATAAAGTGGTGACTTACACTGGCCGTCTGTCTTGTCGTCTGTGTCTGACATTGGCCATCCTCTCTTCCAGGAAGGTCGGGTTAGACTTAACTTGTGTCACCAGACTCTGGGCATGCTGTAGAGAGTATATCAACATATTTGTTAAACAATTGGTACTGTAGTACTAGATGATACACAGTGAAATTCAATTTGAAAGACAGAAATGAATGGGAGATTTAGTGGAAACCCACTCCTTCCCAATTGGTGTAACGGTCAAAATCAGTGTAGGTGAAAATCCTGCGGTTCACTCGGCCCGTGGTCCGCTCCAGAGCCATGATCTCTGTGTGGTACTGTCTCTCCAGTGGAGTCTGGCAAACTGACTCACTCTGAAACAAATCCACTTCATACTGCGCACAGACACAAATGTTTCCATTACATTTCAGGACAATTTGTTCGTCATCATTGAGAAAAAAAACATCTTGAACCTCTAAACCTAAGACTAACCTTAACCGCAAATAAACTTTAACCTAAACCTAATATTAACACTAAGCCCAAACCTAATCAAAAACCCTATAAAAACATTTAATTTGTTGTACGACACAGGTATAATACCGACCTGACTGAACAGTTTCTCCTGCCAGCCTACCACTAGCTCCTCTTCATCATCTCCAGCTGAAAAAGAAAAAGCATCAGTACACATGCTGTCCCCCACTTTTGTTGTTTGACACATATTACTAGACTAACCATTGATCTCAATCTGTTTCATGAGGGTATGTATTTAGATGTATTTTGTACAGAGTTGCGCTGACCACTGGGCTACGCAGCAGCTTGGTGGGGCAAGTTCATTTTACATATTCAAACATGCAAGCACACAATTTATTACGAGTATGCTTATGCCAATCAACGTAATTTGGAAAATGCTGTCTCTCAACAACAAGACATGATTCATCCAAGTTTTGTCACTATGTGCTAACATTACAGAACCCAAATTAATAGCTTAACAACATGGTATAACAAAAAACATCACGGCATTTGATTTTAAATAATCATTACTGGATTCAAACGTAATGATAATTCACCGTAGCTGCCAAGTAACAATAATCTCAATCTCAATTCTAGGGGATGTGCATTTACATCTTCTTGAGTTATCAGAGTTGTTTAGAAGTAAATAAACAACATTATGGTTTTGAAAGAGTTGACACATTTTATTAAACACAAAGTATAGCCTTGACCTGGCAGCAAACAGCCTTAGGATGCTAAAACAGCTGCTCTGACCACTGAGCTATGCAGCAGCTTGGTGTGGGCTGCAAATGTTCTATATACAACTACGCAAGGAAACGCATTAATGGACTTTAGGTCTCTGCATGTGCCAATCAATATAATTTTGAAAATGTATTTTATCAACAGTAAGACACATCATTCACCCAGGTTTGTTCAAAATATGTACAAGTGCTGGTCATAAAATTAGAATATCATCAAAAAGTTGATTTATTTCAGTAATTCCATTCAAAAACTGAAACTTGTAT
>JACXGI010002166.1:13454-52293 GCA_016801175.1 Esox masquinongy
GTGGAACCTGTCCTGTTAAACTGCTGTATGGTCTTGGCCACCGTGCTGCAGCTCAGTTTCAGGGTCTTGGCAATCTTCTTATAGCCTAGGCCATCTTTATGTAGAGCAACAATTCTTTTTTTCAGATCCTCAGAGAGTTCTTTGCCATGAGGTGCCATGTTGAACTTCCAGTGACCAGTATGAGGGAGTGTGAGAGCGATAACACCAAATTGTAACACTAACGAGTCACATGACACCGGGGAGGGAAAATGGCTAATTGGGCCTAATTTGGACATTTTCACATAGGGGTGTACTCACTTTTGTTGCCAGCGGTTTAGACATTAATGGCTGTGTGTTGAGTTATTTTGAGGGGACAGCAAATTTACACTGGTATACAAGCTGTACACTCACTACTTTACATTGTAGCAATGTGTCATTTCTTCAGTGTTGTCACATGAAAAGATATGATCAAATATTTGCAAAAATGTGAGTTGTGCACTCACTTTTGTGAGATACTGTACACAAAAAATGCAAAAGTGCATGAGTAAATAAACACATGGGGAAAAATATAGTACTGTGCAAAATTCTGATGCATTCAAATTATAGCAATTCATCTGATCAATGTTCATTTGTTTGAAAAAAACAAACACTACAGAACACACAAACAAATACACATTAATATATTGAGAAGTAACAAAAGCATCTTTTGAGTAGGTCTTAATCATGTGTACAGGGAAATGATCTTGTTGAAAGATAATGTTTTTGCCGTTCACTTGTTTTCCCAAAGGTACAGCAAGATGATCAGCATTCATAGTCCCATTGATTTTGACCAGATTCACAAAACTGTTGAATGAAATTCACCCCCAGACCATAGCAGTGTTGCCACTGTGCTAAACAAAAGACTACAGAAAGGCATAACTGTACTTTTCACCAATTCTTCGCCAAGTGTGTCTTTGTGAGCCAGATAGTTTGGACATTTCCTGCCACTAGTGGCTCCATGCTTTGTTTTTTTGTGTACTTCCACCTCTTCTGCTTGTTGCCTTCAGACATGAACAGTTTCTAAGCTGTTATAAGATGACTTCAGACATGAACGATTTCTAAGCTGTTTTAAGAAGACTTCAGGACCAGCTGACAGATGCTGAGCACTTCACTGGATTTCTGGATTTTTTTACTTTCTTCCAGCCATCTGACAAGAAAATAACTACCTTTTGGACAAACACAGAACATTTTTGTCTTTTCATTGTGTTAATGTTTATTTGTATGTGTTGTGCAAATAAAAAATCAATGCCCAGCTTTAAACAATTATCTTAGGTGTAAGACTTTTCCATAGTATTGTACATACTGTACATGACAGCAATCAACAGATATCCATACATTATATGGACACATGCAGTTTTCCAGACGTATATAGAAGATTTAAATATGCATTTTTTTCAAGCATATTTTGTTTTACTTGACTGAAAAAATAGAGTTTTTGCTGAAAGAGCAGTGGGCCTGGTCCAAACCCATGGTGCAGCAGTAAATGTGGGATGCGGCCCAGCAAACAGGGCCTTGTTTGCTGGGCCGCAGGCATACATTGCTAACTAAAAAAAGGTTTAATAAAATACAGACGCACATACCATACTTGCTTGCAACATCAGTCTCCAACCCGAGGGGTTGACCACCAAAAGGCAACCCCCCAATGCCTGATTCAGAGCAAGAGAACACATGAAGGCAGGAAGCGAGAGAGGGCATATTGTCATAAATGACTTCTTACTGTTATTAGCCAAAGATGAAATTACACAAATTCAGAGTTTATCATTAAGAGGATGAGAGAAAACTCTGTGCAACAAAGCCAGTTAGCATCAGTTATACACTGATCTTCCCTTTTCAAAGGTTTTCCTCTATGACGTTTCATCCCACTGTACCCCACTGTAAGGAACTTACCATATTTTGTATAAGATTTTGCCTCTTGGCCCGTGGTTGGCTGACCACCGTAAGACCCACCCAATCCTGTGACAGACAGTTCAAAGGAGTGAATTTCAATGTACAAATGCAATACTATCATCCCAGAAAGGCACATATCTTCAAGTAAATATGTTTTCTTTTTTTATGTAAAGCCAACTGACCAAACCTTTTTCCAAACATAACTGACCACCAAATACATTCTACTTGATTTTCCATACCTAGGCCAGCGGGGTGAGGTTGAAACTGAATTGTTCCTGCCAAGAGGAGATACACATTTCAGCTAAGGTTAATGGGTGCAAACGCACAACCACCCAGCAATGTATAGAGTAGATATGGGTGTAATCTTACCATCTAGTCCAGCAGGAATGATTGGTGCTCCATTATAAGGTCCAGAACCACCTGTACAAAGCAAAAAGGAGGGTAATGCCGTTAATTTGGATTTTAATAAATGTGTATTCTCCTGACCCATTCTGAGCCATTTAATGCTGTCATACACAATTTATTTGGAAGGGGCACTAATGGCCTAATTTACCACAGAATTATTGTCATGTCTATATGATAAAACATTTCAATGCATTAATTTTGTGTATATCTAGCACACCATTTTTGTATAAAACGTATTGTTTTTCTCATCATCAGAGGAATGATGAGAAAAACGACGTTTCCTCAACAAATGTTGAGGAATACATATTCTAGTGAAACTTGCCCCATCCCTCCTTTCTCACTGATGTCTTGAGTAACAGAAAGTATCCTGATTCCAGATTTTATGATTGTACATTGGGGTTGTGCTCAGTAGGATGTCTAAAATGAGGTAATGTTTGTGATTAGTTGGAATAGGATATTACCTAATTTGGGCACAGCCTGCTTCCCTCAAAATCCTTAGAGAAATATTCAAACTTGCAGCAGCACTAAACTTACCATTCGCAGGTGTGCCATAGCCATTTCCATTCGCAGGTGTGCCATAGCCATTTCCATTCGCAGGTGTGCCATAGCCATTTCCATTCGCAGGTGTGCCATAGCCATTTCCATTCGCAGGTGTGCCATAGCCATTTCCATTCGCAGGTGTGCCATAGCCATTTCCATAAGCAGCTCCAGGGTAGACACCCTGCCCATTGCCATTACCATAACCTAGGAGTCAGGCAAGGTAAAATATCATACAACTAGTTAAAAAGATAACAAATACAGATAACTTAAACAGCGTATTCCAAAAGTATTTGGACAGAGATACATTTTTTGCTCTGTTTTCCAGCACTTTGAATTGGAAATTATTCAATAGATTTGAGCTTATTTAGGGGTATTTTCATCCATATCGGATGAACCATTTTGAAATTGTGGCACACTTTGTATAAAGACCTCATATTTAAGGTTACTAAAATGTAAACTATAGGTGTCTATAGGTAAACTAGGTGTTTACTTGCAGTTATTTCCCAAGTTACGAAGCTACAAAAGAGACCAAAAGAAAGCATGTGAGCTAGCTGATCAGCTAACCAAATAGAGTAATGGGCTGAATTGCAAAGATTAGACTAAACTTTAAAGAGGTCAGTTAAACACAGACCTTGGAGGATAATAGAAGCAAGCCATCACTGGCACACAGTCAAAACATAAAGTACTCACGAGAACTTATCTGAAACAT
Source organism: Esox masquinongy (assembly GCA_016801175.1). NCBI lineage: Eukaryota > Metazoa > Chordata > Actinopteri > Esociformes > Esocidae > Esox > Esox masquinongy. The sequence continues at coordinate 17,014 of JACXGI010002166.1, forward strand.
TTTGTGAATCAAAGAAATATTTAAAAAAAATACAGTTTACAGGTACATAAAGAAGTAAATAAAGCCGGAAAAAGACTGATTTTATGTGTTTTCATTTCAGCCTGTAAGGCAACAAAAGGTGAACATTTTGAAATGAAGTGGTGAATTTCTATTCCCACTGTATTGTCACGCCTGGATCCCGTTCGACACGCCCCCGGTCTCAGAGACCGAACTCCCCAACCTTTTGACCATCTTGTTCCTGTCATCTCCAATTGCCTTGTTTAATATGGATTCCTGGACATTCTCCGTTCAACACTCCAACCAGCCATCCGTTACTGTCACACACAACTCCCCATCTACTACTCAGTTCCCCAGACATTCCCAACCCAACATCATTCTGTTAATCTCTAGACTATTACACACACCTGATTGTATTTAGTTTGCTTTATAATCCATCAATTTATGTTACTCTGCAGGCAACATTACTTTGTAGCCAGTTGTGTTACTGGTGTTGCTTATTCCTGTATCTTGTTTAGTCTTCTTTAAGACCTCTCTTATTGCCTATATTGCAAGTCATTGATGTTTAGGCTTTTTACCTTGTGCTATTTATTAGTTCTAGCTAGAGATTTTAGGTCTTTGTGCCTTTTTGATTGTTTAGTCCCTATGTCAGGCTCTGTAGCTTGTTGGTTTATTTTCTTCCTTTATTTCCCTTCATTACACTAGTCTGATTGTCTGTGCCTGCTTCCAGGCCATCCCTTAACCCATCATTACATTACATTAAATATATGTACATTGAGGGAAAAAAGTTTTTGATCCCCTGCTGATTTTGTACATTTGCCCACTGACAAAGAAATGATCAGTCTATAATTTTAATGGTAGGTTTATTTGAACAGTGAGGGAGAATAACAACAAAAAAATCCAGAAAAACGCATGTCAAAAATGTTATAAATTGATTTGCATTTTAATGAGTGAAATAAGTATTCGACCCCTCTGCAAAACATGACTTAGTACTTGGTGGGAAAACCCTTGTTGGCAATCACAGAGGTCAGACGTTTTTTGTAGTTGGCCACCAGGTTTGCACACATCTCAGGAGGGATTTTGTCCCACTCCTTTTTGTCCTGTCCCCTTAGCAGAAAAACACCCTCAAAGCATAATGTTTCCACCTCCATGTTTGACGGTGGGGATGGTGTTCTTGGGGTCATAGGCAGCATTCCTCCTCCTCCAAACACGGCAAGTTGAGTTGATGCCAAAGAGCTCGCTTTTGGTCTCATCTGACCACAACACTTTCACCCAGTTCTCCTCTGAATCATTCAGATGTTCATTGGTAAACTTCAGACGGGCCTGTACATGTGCTTTCTTGAGCAGGGGGACCTTGCGAGCGCTGCAGGATTTCAGTCCTTCACGGCGTAGTGTGTTACCAATTGTTTTCTTGGTAACTATGGTCCCAGCTGCCTTGAGATCATTGACAAGATCCTCCCGTGTAGTTCTGGGCTGATTCCTCAACGTTCTCATGATCATTGCAACTCCATGAGGTGAGATCTTGCATGGAGCCCCAGACCCAGGGAGATTGACAGTTCTTTTGTGTTTTTTCCATTTGCGAATAATCGCACCAACTGTCGTCACCTTCTCACCAAGCTGCTTGGCGATGGCCTTGTAGCCCATTCCAGCCTTGTGTAGGTCTACAATCTTGTCCCTGACATCCTTGGACAGCTCTTTGGTCTTGGCCATGGCGGAGAGTTTGGAATCTGATTGATTGCTTCTGTGGACAGGTGTCTTTTATACAGGTAACAAGCTGAGATTAGGAGCACTCCCTTTAAGAGTGTGCTCCTAATCTCAGCTCGTTACCTGTATAAAAGACGCCTGGGAGCCAGAAATCTTTCTGATTGAGAGGGGATCAAATACTTATTTCACTCATTAAAATGCAAATCAACTTATAACATTTTTGACATGCGTTTTTCTGGATTTTTTTGTCGTTATTCTGTCTCTCACTGTTCAAATAAACCTACCATTAAAATTATAGACTGATCATTTCTTTGCCAGTGGGCAAACATACAAAATCAGCAGGGGATCAAATACTTTTTTCCCTCACTGTATATATGTATATATATGAGGGGGTTGTTCTAAAACTTTTGACTGGTAGTGTATGTGTTCCTTTATGTTTCAAAGCTAACTATTCTTTAACATTCCTAAGTTGTGGGAAGGTAGTGTGCAAAAGAATTCTAGTGCAACCATGCCATAACCATGGTCTCTTTTGAAAATGTTGTGTGCTAGCTGGGTAGGCTACTCACCTTCATGTTGTTTGGGTTTCCCTGCAAAAGGTCCAACAGAAATGATTTTCCAACAAATAAAAGTTGGGTTTCATAAATGGATATAACGCATTAAGTGGCTTATTATTGTTTACTGTTACAGTTTCTTGCTGTTCAAAATTTGAAATGGTTCAGAATTATTTGAATGAGTATTACTACCTGCTCCATATCCATTTCCATAGCCAACAGCAACAGGATTATAGACTCCTGCTCCAGCACCATAACCTGTGGATCACATCAAGACTATATTTTATAGAGAACAACAATTATAATCACACTGCCAGACACATAAAGGTTTCAAGGTATATAACTGATTTAAAACAAGGTGTTTACCTGGTTTGGGTGCCTTTGCCCCTCCCCCATTTGCCCAAGCACCATATCCTATAACAAAATAATATGTGAGTGTATATTATATATATATATATATGTGAATATTTTTGGTTTAATGACTTCTGCATTACTACTACAAGATGGCTAGTTGACATAGCTAATTGTGGGACTGTCAGAATCTGAAAAATAAGAACTGGTGATATACCACCACATCTCAAAAATTGGTGTATTCTATTACTGTTTCTCTAGATGGTAAGAGGAGACCCAGATTGAGGTCTGAATTCTCTTTTAGTGTAAGTAAAATCACAAAAGACATAAAATTCTGTATACAAAAAAGCTAACTACCACGCATTATAACTGATATTTTGAGGTGACCAAAAATCACAGAATGAAATGTGAACATTAAATTACTTATATTTAGGAAACATTGTTTTTTATTTCAAGCTCCACATATGATTTTTTCAAACCAGTTGTGATTTACCATTGGGTTTAGCACCAAAGCCATTGGGGACACTGCCCTTTTGAACACCAGCTCCTACACCGTAACCTAAAAACCATTAACTGAAAGCTTAAGGCCTCATTGATAGCAAGCACAAGAATGTATGATAAAAGCTGTGGGCCTAACTTAAAAACTTTCACAAACTTTTCAGATCAACAAAACCCAAAGCCCAAATAAAGATAACCTTTATTGTAACTTCACTGTAAAACCTGGTGCCACCATTAAATGCCAAACATTTTGTTTTGGCCTAAAAACAAAGACAAATAACACAGAGTAAATTTACCATTAGGTTTGGCTCCACGTCTCTTTTGTGCAGTGGCTCCAGCACCATACCCTATTAACCGTTAACAAAAATGTTTAACATTAACATTTTTTTGAAATAATTTAAAATAGCCACGAAGATTGCTACGAGTAACAGGTAACAATTTACCATTGGGGTTTCCACCATATCCTTTGGTGGCAGCACCTCCACTCAAACCGGCTCCTGCACCGTAACCTAACAATCACGCAGATCAAAGCTAAATGTTTGGAAGACCTTATTGTTAGAATGCAGAAATATTTATGTTACTGAGCTATATGATACCATTGGGTTTAACACCTTGGCCTCTGGGGATACCAGTTCCTGGACCATAACCTAAAATGACATGAAGGTGAGAAATCAGAAAGGTGTTAATTGTTTTCCAAATGTCATACACCATTAATAACGACTTAACATGGAGTATAGTATCTTTGTCATCAAGTTAGATTTAATACTAGTAATTTCTCAATGAGAAAAGATCAGCCAAGTTGGACACATCATAGATCTTCAACAATCTAGGGAAGAAGTAGCATTAGTCAATGAGAAGTGTTGCATTTAGAATAAGAGTCATCATTCACTATAATATAACAGACATGCCAACAGTTGTAACCATGCCAGGTCAAGCGACAACATTTGTGCAAAAACAATGACTAAAACTGAAAACAATATGCACATTAAAGAGATTTTGATTGAGATGATCATGGCACATGGCGGTCTAGAATATCCATGTCAGACAAAAATCAATATGTATATAATGCCATTTATCCAAGTAAATTAATGAAGATCTGTCTGAAGTAGACGCAAGGAAGCACACCAATGCACACCAATAAGAAATAGCACAAGATTAACAGTACAGTATCTACATCACTGTGTATTTTTGCTGTTTATTTGACTAGGTATTACTAGTAACTAATGTATACTAGTTTCGGCTGATTTAGCTCCCTTTTCATTGTAATTTAGACAGTTTCTTCACCATCTACCAGGGGTCACAAGGTTACCAGTGTTGCAAGACTGACCTCAAAAGGACATCCTCTTGCTCCTATACACATTTTAGGCTATGTTGGCAGACTCATCCCAGATTTAGCAAGTCAACAACACATCCACACCAAATGACATTGGATGCAAAATTTACCAGCAGAATTTTAAACAGACCAATATACAAGAAGTGCAAGTAAATGACAAATGTTTTGGTGACAAGCCAATACCACAAGAAAGCATGCAACAGAAACATGAAATGAGCATGGCAAAAAAAACCACTTAAACCATTCAATATATATGTGACAATATCAACCCAAACAGAGCCATACATTATCATATCAGTTGCCAAACACATAAGGAACTTCTTGACAATACAAACAGAAATGTACATGAAATGTACATTCACATGCTCTACTCAGGTGTGAGACAGGTGTAGTTATCAATTCCAATAAACAGTGATTGTGGCGAACATGCACTGTGTTTACATGACATCCCTAACAAATCTATAGATTCCAGCACCTCAGACGCTGCTGCTGATTCTTCAGGCACAAATGCAGGCTTACTTCCAAGGCTTACTTTATCTGGTGGTAGTACTGGCGAGGCTTTAGTCAGGGTATCTTCAGTGACAATGGGACCAGTGTTTTTAGCTGCCATTGTTTCAGGTAAAAACGCTGCTACATCTTTTGTAACAGTGAGTCCGTTACGTTCACGAACTATGTCCCTATCACCTGGTGGACCAAGGTGGACCACCTGGTGGTCCCTATCACCGGAGATATGCTTGGTCCACCATTTTCTTTCTCAGGCACCTCACTTCCAGTGACATAACCCAAGGGCCACAAGATCATCACCATTTACAGCTACTGGTCATTTTAGTTTGAAATGTGAACAAACGTGAAATTAACAGCCATCTACAATGAATAAACACAAACGCAACATCAAGCAATTTTGCAGTTCTTATGAGGACATGAGTCCTTTAAAATAAAGCTGAAGCTCTTCATTAGGGCCTTTGGAATGTCGTCCCACTCCTCTTCAATAGTTTTGCAAAGGATATTGGTTGAAACTTGAACACCTTGAACGTTGAAAACATGCTTATGCATGATATGTCAGGTGAGTATGGCAGCCAAGGAAGAACTGGGACATTTTCAGCTTCTAGGAATTGTGTACAGATCTCTCGCAACACAGCACTGTGCATTATCATGCTGACATTTGAGGTTATGGCAGCAGATGAATAACAATATTGGCCTCAGGAACTCATCACATTATCCCTGTGCATTACAATTGCCATCAAGAAAATTCAATTGTGTTCGATGTCCATAGCTTTTGCCTGCCCATACCAAAACTCCACCTCCACAATGAGGCACTCAGTTGAAATCTGAAAAACAGCTCACCCACACACTGTCTGCATATCCAGACTGTCTTCCATCTGCAGTACTGTTAAAGCTGGGATTCATTGGTGACGAGCACATTTCTCTGGTGCCAGAGACATCAAAGTAGACAATTTGCCCACTAGAGTCAGTTATGACCCCAAACTGCAATCAGGTCAAGTACATGGTGAGTACAATGAGCATACAGATAAGCTTCTCTGAGACAGTTCCTCACAAGACAGTTCCTTTTTTGCTGAAATGTTTTGGTTCTGCAAACCAACAGTTTCATCAGCTGTCTAGGTGGCTGGTCTCAGACAATCTTGCAGATAAACCAGATGTGGAGGTCTTGAGGTGGCGTGGTTACATGAGATCTGCAGTTTTGAGGCCAATTGGATGTACTGCCGAATCCATTAAGATAATGTTGAAAGCACTTCTTAATAGCTCTGTGGGACATTCCTGTAGTCAGAATGCCAAATGCATGCTCCCTCTAATCTTGAGACATCCGTGGCATTGGGTGACTAAACTGCACATTTTGCTATACAGTAGAATGGCCTTATTCTGTTTCAAGCACAAGGTGCACCTGTGCAATGATTATGCTGGTTAATCAGCTCCTTGATGGGTCACACGTCAGGTGGGTAGATTATCTTGACAAAGGAGACATGCCTACCAACAGGGATGTAAGCAAATTTGTGCACAAAAGATAGAAATGATATTTTGTGTGTATGTAAAGTATCTGGGATCTTTTATGTCAGCTCATGAATACAGGACTAACAACTGACATGTTGCATTCATTTTTGTTCAGTGTAGTTTGAGTTATTTCCATGAAATTAATAATTCCATGTGAGATTACCAAACAATGTCTGGAATGAAAAAAGTCAGGAAAAATGTCAAAGCACAAATGTGCAGGGCAAAACATAAAATGTTCTACAACATTTCACTGAAATCAAACCACTAACAACATACAGAGTGGAGGTAAAAGCGGCACCAATATCTTTGATCTTTGCACTAATGTCTCAATTTCACTGCATGGTATATGCAAAGGTATGACTTGCTTTCATTAAGCTACAGTTTCTATTCAGCTCAAAATTTATGCCAAAATGTAATCAATGAGGCATTGTAGTTTTTTCTTGCCTAAAGACAATGTAAAACATGGTAATAAAGCATTTCAATAGATTTACACAAATTCACAAAATCTTTTTTTATGCAAATCCATGCATGCAATGAGATGCCACATTTGGGCATGTTATTTCAACCAGAGTATATTATGGAGTTTACCTGAATAGAAAATAAACACAGCCAGCCAATGCATTAAATAGCACATGCATTAAAGCTTCACAAACATGACAAGAGATATAAAGACATCCAGTCATTATGTATAGCCAGAGATACTGAGCCTTAGACACATAGAACTATAACACCATTTTGATTTATATTAAAAAGCTGAAGTGGAAATATAGTAAACAATCAAAATAGTTTGATTGATTAGTTAGAATATTACACATCACCTGATAGAAAAGCACCTCTATGATCTGTATACAACCCCTAGTGTGGTTCTGTTTTGTTCTGTTTTCATTTCCTTTGTTCTTGAATGCAGCATGTCCTTTTTGTTCTGATTGTCTTCACCTGTTTGTTGTTAGCTCTCATTAGCACCCAATTTAGTTTGTCCAGTTCTGTCAGCCCTTTGTCAAGTGATTGTGTGTGTGTGCGCTCGCCTACCTGGTGCCGTTTCATTGTTTTTACCCGCCTCAGTTTCATTATTAAACCCTTTTGTTGTCCTCTGCGCCTGGCGTCTTGCTTACCCAAAACGTTACAACCCTGAATTTTAAAACATCGCATAGCTGAAAATGTAAAAGTCACATACACAGTTCTTTGTCTGAAGGGCTCAAAAAGTGACTATAGGTAATAAATAAGGGGACTGACTCAGGAGTCCTGAAAACAATCTACAAACTAAGAAAGCAATACAAATAAATATTGGGCACCCCAGGATGTTCACTTAATGCTAAAAATATTTACCTCAAGACACTTTCAACACTGATTCAAATGTTATTCTCTTGTGGGCATATTTTATAGAACAAAGTTTTGCAAGATATTTTTACTTCTGGTCAACCAAGATAAGTTCAAATTTAAAATACAATTTACTTTAAGTGTGATATTTTCACAAGTTTATGTCATGGGGGAAATGTGAAATGTACTTATAAGAGAACATCCCTTTGGCTAATCCCTTTGAACACAAGTACATTTACCAAGATTGTCTAAAGGCAAGTTGGGCGCTTGTCCATTGGGCACCAAGCCTTCAGCACCACCTGAAAACCACAAAAATACTTTTATTTATTTTGAAAAATCAATAATTTCTGTTAATAATGGTTGAGTAAAACCAGCAGATCCTTGAACACAGCAATATACTGAATAATAACCTTTTTAAAAACAAATTCAAACAATTTTCCTACTTGATAGTTACAAGTGATGCAGATTGTCCATTCATGCAGAACAATATATATGAAAACATGAGTACCACTATAAAAAGCTATATCCAGATAATGCAAAATAAGATGTAAAAGGCCTGATTCCTTACCTAATAACATGTAATTTAATTGTATACCCTAGCACTGCAGCCAGATAACTGGCCACAGAACATTATGGTCACTAGTCAGTGCTTTTTTAGTCATCACTGTACTACGGGAGATCGGTAGCATTGATTTAATCTGATATAAATTGAATAGAGAAACTTAGTTTTACAGATCCCTTAGAGGCTAGTGCATTCAAAATGACACCAGGGGAAGTTTCTATCTTCAATGCATACAGAGCTATTTATAACAGAAGAAAATACAGAAAGTCAGAAAAGTTAGGGAGGATGAGCTGCAACCAGTAAACTCCATAAAGAGCGTTTGGAAAATAAATGCATGCACATAATGTGATCCACACACACAGAGGCGTCTCATTCTAGCAGGAGTAATATTGTTTTTGTATAGGTTATAGATCAAAATCTAGATCCGCAGCCCCAGCCTAAATAAAATCAAATGTATTGTAGCCCTTGCATAAAAAGATGTACGGCTCCACCAACTGTTTTACATGTCTTAGTGTACTTTCTATGTACTCCATTGATACGGCACAATATCTCATGGACATGCAGAGAATAGAGAAGTTTTACCCATATTTGGCACGTTGGGTGTCTTTCCTTGTTGTAGGGCTGGTGTCACTGGCTTTGGTGCTGGCTTTGGGTATGGCTTCCATTGTGAAACCACAGGTGCTAGTTCAGATGCTAGCCTGGGGTATGCTTTCCCTTGTGGAACCTGTGCAGGTTCTGTTGCTTTTTGGGGGTATGGCTTTCCTTGTGGACTGATAGGTGCTGGCACTTGTGCTGGCTTTGGGTATGTTTTTCCTTGTAGAACTGGTGCTGGCTTGGGGTATGCCTTTCCTTGTGGAACCGGTGCTGGCTGTTGTGCTAGCTCGGGCTTAGGGTACAACTTCCCCTGTGGAATTAGGACTGGTTCTGGCTGAGGGTACAACTGTCCTTGTGGAAACTGTGCTGGTTCAGGGGCTGGCTTTGAGTGTGTCTTTCTGTTTGAAACTGGTACTGGCTCTTGTGCTTGCTCTTGTGCTGGCTCTTGCACTGGCTCTGGCTTAGGGTACAACTTTTCCTGTGGAATTAAAACTGGTTCTGGCTGAGGGTACAACTGTCCTTGAGGAAACTGTGCTGGTTCTGGTGCTGGCTTTGAGTATGTATTTCCTTGTTGTAATGGTGCCAGTTTGGGGTATGTCTTTCCTTGTGGCACATTTGGAGCTGGAGCAACACCCTTTATTAGCTCTGGTCCTATAGGCACTGTATCGGGAACTGGTGCAATGCTTGGTGCTTCAGGAGAACGAACATCCCCTTTAGGACCCTTTCTAATCGGTGCAAAAACACCTTTTGTAAACTGCCCATTTGGCAAGCCATATCCATTTGGCAAGCCATATCCATTTGGTAGGCCGAATTCATTTGGCATGCCGTAACCTGGGAACCAAAACACACTAACTTTGTCCCAACTATAAGCTGACTTTTCAGTGAAACTAGTGAAACGTAGTATTATTGTTTCTTTATAAGATAATGTAGGGGATATTATGAACAAGGGAATAAAAAACAATCAAAGAAAACCATGATAGACACACAGTACATGCAGAAAAGGAAGACATGCTAGAAATCTGAAATGCAGAACTGCTCTATTATTGCTTAAGAAATAAAACGCAGGCAAAATACCTTTTTAGTATAGTGTGAACTCCAAACTTATTTAGGGTTAGTATTACTTTAAGCGACACATTTCTTTGGACAGTCACACATTTTTGATTGTTGTCAAACATCAGAAACAGACACCATGAATGTAAACGCAAAATTAGGAATCAAGACCACATGTTAATAGCCCTCTTGCGCATTCAATAACAATGAAAACCAACACACCTGTCTAACAAGAAACAGTTGTGAAGCTGCTGAAAATGTGCTGTTGACAATGTATCGTTTACAACCAGAACTACTGGAATAAAAATGTGTCACAAATCCAAACACTTTCATATTTCACTGCAGTTGCTCCATTATATTAACCACAAATGAAGATCACTGACACAAATTACAACATTCAGAACATGCTAGAAGAAATAGAATACATGCTTTAAACAAAACACTACTAACTTTTGGCCACATTAGAAGACATTTTGTAAGACATGCACCTTAAATTTTGTTTTAGTAAAATTGTGCAGAGAACAAGCACAGATGAAGACAAACACAATAGTACAAGTTTTCTTTAATTTTATTTAAACACTTTGTGAAAGTGAAAATTTGGTAAAAAAAAGGAAAAGTGTAGCATTTTAAAGTGAATGCTTACCGCCATTTGTTGCTTTAGCTTCTCCATTTGGTGCACGTGCTCCAACACCTTTACTATTCTGGAGGTGGGTTGCCCCATTTCCGTAACCTATAACAAAAAACAGCAATATCATATACAATTGTTGCTCCAGCCCATTTAAAAGATGTAACCTAAACAAACATCCAAGGTCAACTTACTTTTGGGTTTAGTTCCTTGTCCGTTGGTCACACCAGTTCCTTTACCATAGCCTGGAATTAAAAGGCAACATAGTTATGATTTTGACTATTCCTACGACAAATTTATCACAGCAGCTTTTACCATAGCAGCTTTTGTTTCAAGCCAAAGAAATAATTGCCATAATTGCTGTTATTAAATCTGGGACACATTTATCAGGGCTTTCAAACACTTGAGCTCAGCTCTATATTGATTGGTCACATAAGCTCTTGCACTAAAATCTTGAGTCATAATATAGTTTGTATGTAAATGAAAGGATCCAATAAAGGTACCTATTTTGCATCTTTGCATCTATTTTGCATCTATTTGCATCTATTTTGCCCCCATTTAAGCCTTTGTTGTGCTTGCCCTTTCCGAATATATACAATGTTTTTCATTGTATTTCTAACCTGTAACCTGGACGGGCGAGTGCTCTTCAGAATATTGTAACGTTAACTATAAACGTAATTTCCCTATATTATAAAACAGTCTGCTAAATGGCATACGTATTATGTCCGTTTTACTGTTGAGACAAGGTGCTACCATCTTGGATTACGAACTCGGGGCTAGTGGGGTTGTTCCGACTTTCTGAGTTGGAATTCCGACTTGAAGAGGCGTTAAAACTTCCAAATTGGAACTCGGAAATTCCGACCTCCGAGTACAAATGGAACGCACCATCAGACTCACTGCTACAGCACCAGATTCAACACACAGACTATAGTTTGTTTGCCACTCAAGCCACTCTTGACTCCTATACGGACATTGAAACATTTGCTTCTTCCGTTCTGGATTAAATCAACATCTGCATCAACAATGTCACCACCCATAAACTAATAAAGACCTTCCCCAACCAGAAGCCGTGGATGAACAGAGCAGTCCAACAACTGCTGAAGGCACGCAATGCTGCTTTCAGATCCGGCAATGCAGAGGCCTAAACCTCATCCAGGGCCAACTTGAAAAGGGGCATCAAGATGGCTAAAAGTGACCACAAACTGCGGATTGAGGACCACTTCAAAAACAACTCCAAACCCTGACACGTGGCAGGGCATCCAAGCCATCACAGACTACCGGCCAGAGAACCATACCCCCACAGCCAGCGACGTCTCCTTCACTGATGAGTTAAACAGGTTCTACGCTCGCTTCGACAGGGACAACTAAGAGCCAGCCATTAAAGCTGAACTCCCCCCAGATGACCCCCCCCCCAGACTATCCACCACAGATGTGTTGTCTGCACTGAGCAGGGTGAATGCACGCAAGGATGCCGGTCCTGATGGTGACCCCAGGCGTGTGCTCAGAGCATGTGCTGGGGAGCTGGCTGAGGTCAATACTGACATATTCAACATGGCCCAGGCGGTTGTTCCAACGTGCTTCAAGACCGCAACCATTGTGCCAGTGCCAAAGCAGTCGACTGCGTCTAGCCTGAATGAATTCCGCCCTGTTGCACTCACACCCATGATCATGAAGTGCTTCGAAAGACTAGTTCTGGCCCACCTTAAGTCCTCCCTCCCCCCAACACTGGATCCCTACCAGTTTGCCTACCAGTCGAACAGGTCTACAGAGGACGCCATCTCCACAGCTTTACACTCTTCCTGAACCACCTGGACAAAACCAACACCTATGTGAGAATGCTATTCATAGACTTTAGCTCAGCATTCAATACGGTCACACCCTCTAGGCTGGTCAACAAATTCATGACCTGGGGATCAGTCCCTCTCTCTGCAACTGGACTTTGGACTTCTGAACCAACAGACCCCAGTCTGTCAGGTTACACAAATTCATAATCTCCACCCTGATCCTGAACACTGGTGTTCCGCAAGGCTGCAAGCTGAGCCCCCTCCTGTACTCCCTCTTAACTGACGACTGAGTTCCAACACAACCGTCAAGTTCGCACACACACTACACCACGATGGTAGGCCTGATCAGTGATAATGATGAGTCAGCCTACAGGGAGCAGGTCAAGTGCCTGGTGGCATGGTGCGCTGACAACAACCTGGCCCTCAATGCAAAGAAGACCAAGGAGCTCATTGTGGATTACAGAAAGTCTAAAGGCTGCAGTCACACCCCAGTTCTCATCGATGGCACTGAGGTGGAGCGTGTATCCAGCTTCAAATTCCTGGGTGTCCACATCTCTGAGGACCTCTCCTGGACGCCCAACACCTCAACCCTGGTCAAAAAGGCGCAGCAGTACTTTTTGAAGAAGCTGAAGAAGGCCCGCTTCCCAGATCCTTTCACAGATCTGGCTCACATCTCGTGATAAAAGGGTAGCCGCCCCGGCAGAAAGGAGAGAAGGGAGCAACACAGGAGCTGCAAAGTCTGTCAAGCCTGCCCATGCAAACAGCTAATCCTTAAGTTTATCTACCATTTCTGTTTAGTCTTCTTTTGGTTATCCAATCTGTTTTCATTTGTGATAAGTAATACGTCCTCAGCTAATGTGTATCCCGTGTTGTCCAGCTACCCTTAGCTGTGCTCCGTGACAGTACAATATGTAAAATATAATTCGTCCAATTCATAAAATGTAAATTTTCACCTGATTTTGCAACTTAAGAATCCTAGTAATAATATATTATTTTAAAAATCTGCATGGTATGTGATGTTGATTTTTACCTAGTTTGGGTGCCTTTGCTCCCCCACTGGGATATCCATAACCTAGGAAACAGATAAATATATTACCTATTCATACATTACCTATTTTGTCAAGATTTGGAACAATACATTTGGTCACTTTGTTAGGCCATTGGGATTTCCTTAGACCAGAGGAAAGAGTGCAGGCCCTTATTAGCCATTTAACATCACTTCTGGCAGCATATGGTTTCCCATCCAGGGACTGACCAAGACCAACCCTCCTTAGCTTTTGAAGCAAACCAGCCTTGAGATGCACAGTGGTATAGGTTGTTCCTGGATATAACTACTAAAATGAATGTGTTCAATTAACTATGTAACCTTGCAATCTTACCATTGTGTCTGGGATGATATCCATTGGGTAAACCACCATAACCTGAAATGTACCCCACAGGAAGAATAACCTCAAAACATTTCACTTAAAGACAGTTGTGTTAGTGTAAGTCCTTGAACAACATGATTTAACAACCAAGGGTATATATATGAAACTCAATAATCAAAATTGTACAGAGGACTTACCACTGGGCTTAGCTACTTGTCCATTGGGCACATCTGCTCTAGCACCATAGTCTATAAATTACATATTAGTTACAACAGAAAATTGCAGATTTGCCATTAATCATCTAGAATAAACATAAACCATGAAGCTTTACCATTGGACCTAGTACCTTGTCCATTGGGCACAGCAGCTGAAGAAGTGTAACCTAAAAATAAGACAGAAATGTTTTCAATGGTACTGAGTGTATGATTATCATTATTATTATTATTTGGGTAAGACATTTTACTAAAATCTCCAGAAATTCAGCAAAAAATACATTTGATTTCTGGTCAATTTGCAGCGTAAACGTTAATTTCCTAATTATTATAATTACATTCCAGTTCCGCCAGCATTCTCAACAACAAATATAAGCTCAGGGCAGAATCGTGTTGCTTACACCAAATTTGAACCATGCCAGGAAAATGCATCCTACATCACCATGTACTTTGTATCCAAATCTCAAAATGATCCTATATAAAGAGTACATTTTAGCTGGAAATTAGGGGCTGTATTCACAAAACATCTTAAGGCCAAAAGTTAACTTGCTGATTTAGGAGAAACACTTAATACCAATTGGCGTGTCAGTCCTAATTTTAGGACTCCTAAATATTTGGTCTAAGAGTATTTCACAAAGCATTTTAGCCCTGCAACCAGCTCCTAAATCTGTGCAAAGTTAGGGGTAGTCAAGAGGACTCCAAAGTCACTAAGACCAAACCACAAACAATCCTACAAAGGCTGCTGCCGGCAATCCACCTCGTAATCAGGACACCTTTTAAGAAAGATTAAATGATACTGAGCTTTTAAAAAAGTATTACCTTAAACGCAAAGGTATTATGATCATAATAGAGCTAGTCAGTGATGCAGTCATTTCACCAGCAAACAGGAACAACCTAATAACACAATAAACTCTACGCTGGTTGGCCACGGGGAAAATTCAGCTATGCAGTGTGGACGAACTACGTCATGACTATCTCAGTCATCTGTCAGTAGAAAAATACAATTTGCAATTGAAAATTGCTTTTGGGAGGCCTCTTAGTGGCAAGATAAAATGTTTTGTGAATACGGCCCCAGAATAATAATGTCCAATAGGTAGTTTTCAATGTTTGTGTTAATTTGCCCTTTACTGATTTAGAATAAACAGAGCCATTGTGGTTTTCAGGAAATGTGTACTTCAGAAAAATGTATCTTAACATAGAAGTTTTAACTTTGCAGGCTGACAATCTATTGAGTTACTAACATAGTAAAAACTAAATGTGCATAGAGTATAAAGACAAAATAACATTTACCAAAGGGTTTAGCACCTTGTCCATTGACAGCACCATGACCTGCTGACAAAATCCCAAATTGAAAGCTTTGTAAACAAAAACAGCATTTATTTTAAAAGCAGAAAGAAGACATATTCTCATATTCTAATCATTGATCCTTCCCAGCTGTGCACGTAAGGGAAGGCAAGGCAAGTTTATTTGTATAGCATATTTCATTCACAGGGGCAATTCTAAGTGCTCTACATTAGAAAACACAAATATCAGGCATACTGGAAATAAATTTAGCATAAAAGGCAAAGCATACAAATAAAAACATCAAATTGTTGAGGGCAAAAAGATTATTAAAAGACTAATAAAAGGCAGAAGAAAACAAAGGTGTTTAGGCTAGATTTAAAAGTGGTCAGTGTTAGAACAAGTCTAAGATTTTCTGTCAGTTTGTTCCAACTCTGCGCAGCATAATGACTAAATGCTGCCTAACCAACCTATGTCTTTTCTCTGGGAATTGTTAGCAGACCAGACCCCTAATGACCTGATGGGTCTCAAGGGTTCATACTGAGAGAGAAGGTCTGAGATGTAACTTGGCCCTGAACGATTCAGTGATTTATAGAATAGTAGTAATATCTTAAAATCAATTCTATGAGATATAGGGAGCCAGAGCAGATATCTAAGATGTAGTGTAATGTGTTTAGCTTCCTTAGTTTTTGGTAGAACTTGAGGAGCAGCATAATGAATGAGCTGCAATTTACTGAGGGCATTTACAGAGAAAATTACTTCAGTTTTATTTATTTAGTTGAAGAAAGTTCTGGCACATCCTATCATTTATTGGTTCAAGGCACTGATGAAACAGGACTATAGTCAGTAGATGAGAGCTAATTTAAATTTGGGTGTCATCTGCATAATTAAGCGATTATTCTGATGGTGGGTTGCCCCAATTCCTTAACCTATAACAAAAACAAGCAATATCATATACAATTGCTGCTCCAGCACATTTAAAAGTTGTAACCTAAAGGATAAGTGATTTTCTGGCTTTGCATGATTTGGGCTAATGGTAGCATTAAATGCTGAATAAAAGAGGCCCCAAGCTAGAGCCTTGCAGAACTCTACGTGTCATGCGAGTTCTCTCTGAGAAAGTTATCTACTTGACCCAATTTAGGACCGTGTTACTAAGACCAATCCAGTTTTCCTGCCTGTCTGTATTGTATGCTCAATTGTGTTAAATGCCGGTCCAATAATATTAAGATTGACATTTTACCAGAATCAGTGTTTAGACGAATGTCGTTTAAAACTTTAGTAAGGGCAATGTCACTGCTGTGATGGGACCAAAATCCCAATTGGAAAAAGTCAAAGTAACCATTGCTTATTTGTTTGAAAACAAATTTTCCCATGATTTTACCTATGAAGGCTAAAGTTGATACAGTTTAGGTCTGTAGTTGTTGATTACACAAGGGTCTAGGCTGCACTTTTTTAACAGAGGCTTAGTGACTGACGTTTTCAGGGCCTTTGGAAAATTGCCTGATAAGAGAGAGCTGTTAAGTATAAGCATTAGATCTATCGTCAAGCAGCTGAAAACATCTTTAAAAAAGTTTGTAGGCAGAGCCTCAAAGCAGCAGCTGGACAGCTTAAGATGTTGTACAGTTTCCATAAGTGTTTTATCATCAATTGCATTAAACTGTGTCATGCTTACCAAATTCCTTTTATGTGAATATAGAGATGCCATGAATATTATCCTAGAAAAAGGAGGCAAATTCATTGCATTTATTGGTGGAAAGGAGCTCTGGAGCTTAGGGGTTATTGGTGCTGAGGAGTTTATCAACTTAACAACAGTAGCAAATAAAGTATGTTAACTGTTAATGATGTTATAAGAAAAATTATTGTCTAGCGCTCTTCAGTTCTATATTGTAAGAATGAAGTTTCTCTCTACAGATGTTATAGTCAACCTTTGTCCAATCCATTTGTACTCAGCTTTTCGGCACTCCCTCTTCTTGATTTATATATATGTAGCATTTTTAGTGTTTTTATGCAAAGACAGACAGGAAAGACCAAACTTCACTCAATTTTGGAACTGTAATTAGGTGTGTTTACCAAAGGAAAAGGAAGACTTTCAATTTCTCGCTTAGTCTTGATGTACTTATTATTATATGATTTATTTAGGCCATTTTTAGAACCTAAACAAGAAAGGTTAGATACATGAATCCAGCTTTCAAAGGTCCAGACTTTCCAGACTCAGGTTGCTAGACAAGATGTTTTTCTTATCATATCATTTCCTATGTTATCCCAACTTAAAACACTTGAATGGACTATTATTATATTGATTTGTTTGTTCCATAAATGTTGCTGTCTATCACTTTCTATATCTGTGCCGAAGACATCCATCTGTTCCGCAAATAAGGAATATATGTGCATTCTAGAACAAATTCTAGCCAGTCAGCAACAAGTAGTCAACAATACTATGGTATAACTATTGTAAATTAACCCTAAAACAATATATGGGTCATTCCTACTATACATTGCCATTTTGGTCCCCATAATCATTTAATGTAAAATTATGAAAATGTAAATTCCAAATGTTTTTAATTAGAAGGGAAGTTTTTAACATTATAACACAAACATATTGATGTAGACAGGGTATTATATGCATTTTGAACACATTTCTTCATTGAAAGTGATTTTGCCATGTCCCAAGGTGCTACTCATAACTTCTATGAATAATGTGAGACATTAACTAAAAAAACATTGAAAGTCTTCCTTGATTATTTTGTAGTGACAGTTAAAATCCCTCTAATCAAATTTTCCCTTGAATGACATTTCACATAGCGACATACTATGTGTGCTCTAGTAATCACTTTCCTCCTTGTTAGTTTGTAGTTCTTCCTTAAAAAGCCCCTTTTTTGAGGTGTATACTAATTTTTTAGATGGGAAAACAACAGCTTTGTATTTCTCAAACTTTCAATATGCTAGTCTATATGTCTCACTCATAAATGTCCACCCTGTTTACCCTGTTAGGCTTGATAGCTGAGTTCAAATCCTGGTCAAGTGTTTATCATCATTCTAACTCAATATTGCTCATGAACAGAGCTATGGTTAATTTAGCCTGAAAATCTCCACCCTGTTCAGTTCCACCCTGTTGGAAACATGCACTAAAAGGGTTGAAATGTTTTTTAGAAAAATATTAAATAAATGACTAATGTCAGTATGTACTGCTATTTAAATAATATATTGATGTTTTACGTATATTTATAGACATATTTTATGTTAAATTACAATTGTTGGTATTGCTTTCCACCCTGTCAGGTGGTATTTTCAATTTTTCATAAGTTAATAATACCATCAAATGTTATGTATATTCTATTGTTATTCTATTGTTACTCACCATTATTATTACTGTCTTTGAAAATGTAAATCCAGATATACATATATTGTTAACCTTTCAGAAAGTTATGCTTATTTCCCTAACATGATGGAAATATCTTATGGTCTTGTGTGAACAATCCGCCTACATTTATTAGATTTAAGGGCCTAAGTTAGACACGTGTTTTTCTGTTAATCAAACATGAGTAGAACATAAGAAACAATTAAAATATTTAAAAGAAATTTGCACACATTTTTAGGTCTAAATGGCACCTCATAGTAAGAATGACCCATTCCTTGTGCCTATTAAGCTAAAGAGACCAACCCAACGCACCTAGGAAGAAAAACCCTAACCCTAACTTGAATAGAATTGTTAGACAAAACTAACAATTCTAGATGAATGTCAAACTGTTCAAGCGATCTACTCTGAAGCAGCATTAATATGTTTAGACTGGTACAACTTGAGTTTTTTTGTATTCACATTCGGTACCAGTCAAAAGATTTGACACACTTACTCCTTCAAGGGTATTTCTTTATTTTTACTCATTTCCATTTTGTAGAATAAAAGTGAACACATTGAAAAACTATGAAATAACACTTATGGAATCATGTAGTTACCAAAAAAGTGTAAAATAAATCAAAATACATTTATATTTTAGATACCCTTTGCCATGATGACAGCCTTGCACACTCTTGGCATTCTCAATGTAATTAGAACTTTAACATCCGCATAAGGATTTAAATAAGTTCCACAATAGGTTACAAAGGCATTAATTCAAAATGGCTTGGCCAATCCAGCAATAATAACAAATTTATAGATTTAAGGCTTTACTAACATAAAATTCTATTACATTTTTATAAACAATAGATTACTTTAATTACTGTGATTTACATAGAGTTAATTAACCCTAAAACTGCAGTTCTTGAATCGTTTATTTAGCTAGAGACACCAAACCTAAAACTGTTAAACCTGTATTGTCTATGACTATATACATTTTTGTAATTAGCATAAGTAGCATTGACTGTCTCCAGAATCGTTGAATCTAGAAAGTGCAAATACATTTTGTTTCATAAGTTAAGGCTATCGTAGCCTAAAATTCTTAAATGTTGAGCTGGGATGAGAGAAATGCAGCCCACTTTCGCAACAGGTGCAAGTCATATTTAAAATACAGGCTGGTAAGGTTACTTTGTAATCGTTAAATATTGCTCAATACTGACACATTTAGCTTGTCTGTTTGTGCAATTTGCTAGCACACATTCCAGCAGTAATTAGACCTATGCCAGAAATTACCAACATAGCTGCACTACACAATAACCTTGTATGAAAACAGTCAGCAATTGAATGATAGCTGGTTAAGGTTTGCTAACATTTGCTTGAAAAAAAAACTAGCCAGCTAACTAGGTAGCAGGTAGCAGATATTGTAGCTAAAGTTAGCCATGGTGTGATGAAAAGGTCAACGTTATAATTAGCATAATAGTTTTCTGAGAAATTATGTAATGTTGCTAGGTAGCTGACATATTTGGCAAACAAATATGTCAGCTATATTTGGCAAATATATTTGAGGATGTATGTTCTCGATAATTTTTAATAGTTTGCAACTGTGATATGCCTACTGGAGGTGAATTAAATATCCCCAGTAGCCAACCTGGCCATATTGAACAACATGGACGTTTGCCACAAGCAGACCTGAAATATATTTATTGCCAAAATGTTTCTAAGGGAACATTAAACGTAATGCTAAGCTTACCTGGCTTGGGCCCTTTTTGGCCAGCTCCATTAGAGTATCCAGCAGAGAAGCCCTGGCCAAGACCAGCCCTGGCATAAGCATCATTTGGCCTGTAGCCTGATTAGACAAGGGTAAAAAATGAACAATTATATTTATAATATTACCACAGATGGTTTAGTATGAAGATTGACTGAAAAGAAGACCCTTCTCCGATAAAAAGTCGTTATGACACTTATGGTATTGTCCTGCAGTCGTTTGTCAGCACAACATTATCGGGTTTAACATTTGCAATGTGCAGAGCTGTCTCAATTCTAGGTTTTGCATTTTTTTTAATTGCAGCGTTACACTTCTGAGTTTAGAAATTCTCTGGTATTTTCTTCCAAATGGCACAAAATCCAAAAGTTAACAATGAATGCAAGAAATGCTTAAATACAAAAAGTTTTGTTTTGTCTCACCATTCCTTGGCTGTGCTCCATAACCATTTATGCCATACACTGTAAACAAAATGACACCAATATTAGTTCATTAAAACAATCCAATATAAAAAGATGAATTCATACACCCATACAGTTGTTTGCCACTCCCTTACCCCCCCTCCTGTTTGCAGATAGTTGAGGTACCCCAAGACGTCTTTGTGTCCCCATTGCAAGAGCAGCACCTGGATTGCACAATAATAATAACAATGTGATAAATGACATAATATTATGATACAATAAAATGGCGGCTGATTGGAGGAAACAGTACCTGCACCAAATGGTGGACGGCTATATCCTTTAATAGGTCCTTTCATGCCAGCTGTAAAACACATGAGTACACAAAACACATGACGGGAAACAACTCAGACTTCTTCACTAATTAACACACGTATGTACATATACAGAAGTAACATAGTAAAAGATGAGGGAAGCAAATCAATAATAAAAAAAGAAAAGCATCCAGTGCTAGTGTATGCACATTAATTTAGTCTCATAGTTGTTCAGCCTTTAGTATCATAAGCTGAACACACAAACACATACCATTTGGATTTGGTGCAACATGACCATTGGATGCAGTAGCTGTAGCGCCTAAAGGTTTCAGGAGAACAACAACAAAGACAAGACAAGTTGATAATTTAAGACTGTAGAATTAAATTATATATTGATATTTAAACATATTTAACAGGCTTTAAGTCTTATCACTGGGTTTAGTTACTTGTCTGTGGGACAGTACCATTTATTCTAACAAATATTTTTCTTAATATTTAGAGTTATAAGTAATGAAATGTTTTCCATCATAATATCGACCATGTTGATAAGGTTAAGAATGGTGCTTTATGAATAGTTGACCCTGTTCATTGCTGAATTATCTACAATTTTCAAATAGGGCTACTGTTAGACTGTATTAGATTTTAGTTAAAATTAATTTAACTCTGCTTTTGATTAATTTTGGCAAACATATTTATCTTGGTGTTTTCAAAAAATCTGTCTGTCTTCATTATTCTTTTATTATGCAAAACAATGAAACATCCATTTTTGTCTACACATTTGCCTACTGTAGTTGTTTATTTGGCTACAAAAAAACACATTTAAGACAATATTAGCTTAGGTTGGTCTGGATGTCAAGACTGCGGCCTCCAGAGGACATACAGTATTCTGATGCAGCATGGTTTGAATCTGACCCACTGCTCTTTCAGCAAAATTAGATTAGATTCAACTTTATTGTCATTGAACAGTACGAGTACAGTACAACGAAATGCAGTTAACATCTAACCAGAAGTGGAAATAGAATAGTGCAGGAAATGTACAAGTATTAAGTACAGTGTGTGTTACAAGTGGAATGTGTAGATGTGCAGTGAAGGCAAATACTGTGCAAAATGGCAATTCTAAATGAGCAATGAAGGCAAATAGGTGAGGGCAGAAAATGTACAAATTTACAATATAGTATATAAGTTTTCAATATATGTATGTGCAAGTAGGAATGAATAGTTGTGCGATGAGGCAAATACAAGTACAAATGGCAATTCTGACTGTGCAATCGAGCAAGTTGGAGGTGTAAGGTTGTCTGTGCAACTGAAATGCGGGGGTAGCAGCATTGAGGTTCCGAGGTAGGCAAGTAGTACAAGGGAGTAGTGCAAAAACGTGTCTACCCTGCTGTCCAGTAAAATAGAGCATTAAAAACCCAAAAGCTTTATGTTGCAAATATATCATTACATGTTTATTTTTACTTTTTGGGAAAGTTTGAAATAAAGATGATTTACTCAGGAAGACAAAGGCATTTTCAGGGATAGAGGTGACACAGAAATTCATAATATTGGATAAAATCAACAAACTTTATTGTTTCGATAAATTAATGCAACAAATTGCTATTATTTTCAATGTTAAAAATATGGATTTCCACAAGTTTCAAGAAATCATGATTTGTTTGACAAAGGCTTTAGTTTGAGTTGTGAATGTTGTACAAATGTAGGGGTTTAATATACCGTAGGGTTTAGCTCCTTGTCCTTTGCCATTTGGCACACCAGCACCATAACCTGAAAAATACAAACAAATTCAACATCAATGATGTAGGAATCAGGTCATGGAGGTTTATAACTAGGCCAATGTGTAAGAACAAACCATGTGGTAGTCACTATTGAAAACTTTGAAAACCGTATACAAACTACTAAAACGCTGAATTGATGAAAACAAATTAAAAGAGTTTAAATAGATTAACCATTTGACTTTTGGCCATTTCCGTTGGGTAGACCTGCAACAGCACCATAGCCTGCAACAGAGATGTGGCAGTTACTGAACATACATGGTTGAACTGGATCTAAACAAAACATTATATTAGTCAGATCCGAAGATCCTTTACCATTGGTTTTAGCACCATACCCACTGGGTTTAGCTGCAGCAGCACCATAACCTAGAAAACAAACAGTCAGAACTTAAAAAGCAAAGTTTTGACACACTGAATCTCAAAACCAAATATTTAAGTAACTGCCCATTGTTCTCAAATTTCTAGATATTTATGTGAAATATGACCTATAATTACCTACAATTTATTCCCTTCCAATTTATTTGTATTAAGTATGGTAAAAATCAGCTTTTCTGTTTAAATTTGTGTTTACCAGATATACAAAATGTTGATGACAGTAGGCTACTGATTGGCTGGTTCAAACGCCTAAAAAACTGTAGTTGTGTGAAAGTGTTTTCTGTCTTCAAATTTAAACTTTGGCCAGAGACACATCTGACAACATTATTTGAGTGTAGGTTACCAAAATAATAACTTTTAAAAGCGTATCGGATCTCCAGGTTGCTGAACAAGTCCAGTGCTACTGGCATCTATACGACGCAACACATTGCAGGAAACAAATGGAACTGGTGTAGATTCTGGCGGCAAGGCTGTCCCAGCAATTGTAAGCCTGCTCCACTGGCGATTGTGGGATTAATTACAGATATCACCTTTAATATCCCAAATAGTATTACTACTCTTTCCTCCTCTTCCCTCTCTTTTTTCAACACAAGAAATTAGGAGTATACCCGCTCAAAACATTCGCATGCGCATGAGAAATAGTTCATTATGCCATATGACAAAAGTATATTTGAGCCTTAAAGCAGAATACAGCAACCTGTTCCAGCAACTTACTATTTCCCTTGGTAGCACCTTTGTTTCTATATCCGCCAAATGGCGTCAAAATCCTTCCAACACCCCCACCATTTCCTGAAACTGAAAAAAAGGTTATCAAATGAACATACACATATCCAAGGAAATAAATTAAATCGATATTGATTGTCATATCAGCTGGACAAAAACAAGGACAGTTTACCATTGGGTTGAGGGCCAGGTCCATTTGGTTCACCAGAAGCCGGTGCCGGTCTGTATCCTAGAATTGGAAAACACAAATGAAAAGAAAAAATGTCAATTGTGTCTTATTTTGCCTGTGATCTCACATGAACTGATCACCATACTTTCGCATGGCATTCAAAGAAACTGGATTTTTTTTAATGATCAGAATATATACTTGATTTTTAATTAAACCATTACAGGTCAGTTTGAGTCCACATTTTGTGGCTCATTTAAACAATATGGGATCTATGGGACACTAAGGGAAAAGCCCTTAATAGAAAGACTATGTACAAGTAAGAAAATCTATTTTCTCACATTTAGATGTCAAATTCAGACTGCAACTGCTACCAAAGCCTAGTTGCCTTTAATTCCAAGAAAGAGAACCAGTGGAAAAGAGAAAATTTAATATATGGTTATTTCACACAATCCCAAGAAAACTTGGAATACGGCCAAAGCTATGTGCTTAAGTTTCATTGCAAATGTTGTCAAGATTTTTGTCTTTCCTCAATTTGGCATGATCGTTTGAAATGTGACAGGTAAATACCAGCGTCTGTTACAGATCTCTCTTTCATCTCTGCCTTCTCGGTTTTGTGCGTTCAGGCATGCAGACTGAACCTTTTCATGAAGCAGAATAATACTAGGTGTATTTTTCAACAAACTGAAATGTAATTGTATAAAATGTTCTACTTTTCATTGAAATTGTTTAAACTATTTCTACAAGACGTTTTATGCTGCTGTACAAATCTTTTTGAGCTTTTTGCTCACAAAAACACAGGCAATAGTATACATTTTGGTTATAAAATAAACAGTTAAGATGCTTGTTTGAGCAATAAAGTAGAAAGGAGAAATGTAATCCCTCTAACATGAGGACAAAGCTGTGGATACAAGGACTGACTGACCATCCATTTTATCAAGATAATACTTAACTGCAGAGAGCTAAAAAAGTGTTTTTGTGCCCTAGGGTAGGGTTTCTAAAACTATGGATCCTGACCCAAAGTGGGTCATGGACGATGATGTTGAGTTGTGACCTGTCAGAGTAAATTTATAATTATTTAATTAACACTGAAATTGATTTGGTCAAGTGCAACCGCAATGTCTGTTTAGTGCGCTCTGTGCTCAGCACTGCTCAGCTCAGCTACACGAGGGAGAGGAAGACGCCCATGAGCTGCACCAAATGATGCGCTGTCAGTTATGCATTCCTATTTGCCATCACTCACTGCTAGCATCACAAGTTCATGAAACGCAAACACAATGATGAGTTCCTCTCGCTCTGATTCACAAAAACTTTTAGAAATAATGAGGAGCACCCCCAATGTGTTCTGTGTGGGGTTGTACTTAGTAAGTAGTAGTAACTAATTACAACATCTCCAGACCAAACATTCACAAGGCAAACCTTGGGAGATCTTTCAGAACAGGACAAATGCATTCAGGAAACAATGTTTTGACAGTGAAAGTTAACATTACTATCTATGAAAATAGTAACATTAGATGTGAATTCCCTTTTTCCTGTACACAGTTCGCTAACAGGTAATATAACCTAAAGAAACATTGCTACTAGTGTGCTAACATTAGGTAACTTTAACTAGCTACCTTTACCAAATTATGTTTGCCAGCTGATATGATAAACCACGATTTTTAATTACAATCCCGTTTCCATAAAAGTTGGGACACTGCATGAAATGCAAATAAAAACAGAATGCAATGATGTGCTAATCATTTATTTATCCATATATTTAATTAAAATAGTACAAAGACAACATAAAAAATAATCTGTCAAACTGCAAAATTTTCTCCCTGCACTGTTGCAAAATGTGTAGATATGCATAAAACGTGTTTTTAAAGTGCAAAGTTTTCTTTACGCCCCATTGTAAAATAACAAGAATTACAGGAAATTAGCTTTAAAACTCTCAGACGGCAAGCGGGGGACCACTGAAATTAATCTGGCTTAGGGCCCCTGCATTTTTGAGCTTGGGTCCCAGGAAAGCATAGAATTTCTCATTTGGATACCGGAATGAAAAAGTTTAAGAACCCCTGTCCTGGGGTGATTATTCAGAATTTCTCAGTGGGTGCAGAAAAACACTCTGTGTGACTTAGCCCACTGTAGTAACAGATTTGTCTGCCTGTTAGCGATTATACTTTTGTCCAACTGTATAATGTCATGAAGCTGATTTGATGTAACTGACCAATCAATCAAATGTATTTATAAAGCCATTTTTACATCAGCAGTTGTCGCAATGTGCTTTTACAAAACACCCAGACTGCCAATGACTATTCATCTGAGTATAAGGTTGGGCTCAATAGTGTCCAATAAGCATACCATGTGGATGTACTTGAAAATCTTTCAACTTGTTTCCCAACGCCCACATGATCTGACTGAGCATTTGATCCCATAGGGGATCAAGGAAATACAGATAAAAATATATAAATAAACACAGTAATGTGTTAGACATAAAGCAATTATTTAAAAATAAAATATGAAAGATGCATTAGGGCTTTAACCATGTGTTGATGCTACACAGTTAAAGTTTACAATTTATAAATATGTCAGTGACTTAGAAACATTTGGACTATATTTAAAACATACAATCCATCATCAAGTAAAACAGCTATCTAAGTTTATAATGTCTAAAAAGTTGATTCACTGCTTCCAGTAAACCTGATGTGTTTTCGTTCAAAAAATAAAATATACTTTTATAAAAGGTCTAATGTATTATATAATGGTCATAATATATGGTCATGATGCATAAAGAGATGTCACAAGTATCAAATACATTAAATAAACACATAATTAAATAAATAAAAACAGATGATTGGAAAGTACACTGTAACTATACCATATTACACTACGTATAAGGATAATTTCAAAGTGTAACAAAATACATTTACTTGGAGAATAATTTAGCTGTATATTTTGGAATGAAAGATGGCGCAAACAGCTTTCATTCTATTACTAAACTGTGCACCTGCACTGTTCTTGTGATGTGGGGTTTTATTAAGTAAATACTGTATATTTGGTTTAATTTTGGTGATTTGCAAATGTACTCAAAATGAACTACAGAATCAATCCAATTAGTAAACAGCTTGATATTTCCAACATCTGTGACCAGCACACACATATCCCAGATAGCTATGGGAGGGCTTGCACAAGCATAAACAACCAGCTCACTATTAAGGGCAACAACGTTGAAACAGCTGTCTCAACGCTCATAACTCAAAAGCTGTCATTCATTGAGCGTTGCTCTTGCTCATAGCAGGCAGATCATTGCATTATTAAGAAAAGACCAAATGAAATAACAAATCTACCATCAAATATTAATCTAAATAATCAAAGCATTTAGATTAATATTTGAAAAAAAGCATCGACATAATCAAAGCTATATTAGCATTTAATTCATACAGCTCCGGAAAAAATTAAGAGACCACTGCACCTTTTTCTTTCCTTTCCAAAAAAGTTGAAAAGGAAGGTTTTGAGTGAGGAACAGAAGGGTTAAAATTAAGAGACCACTGCAAATTGAACACTTCTATTTCTCACTCAAAACCTTCCTTTTCAACTTTTTTGGAAAGGAAAGAAAAAGGTGCAGTGGTCTCTTAATTTTTTCCGGAGCTGTATGTATTAAATGCTAATATAGCTACAACAGTTTGCCTGCATTCTGAAATCCAATGCAATAAATTAATATTAAGCCCAATACCTTCTTATATTTTAGACAACACAAAAAACAGCCCCGTGAAAGGATCAATAATAAATCATTTAAAAATAAGGTATAAGAAACAAAAAGATTGCAGATTGAAGGATTTTGTGACAGCTATTCCCTGTTAACTATTTTAGTGCAATCTAAACTCAACAGTAGGTTTTGACAGCTGTGAGCACTTCACTTCTATGTGGAATGTCAGGTGGTTGGGATCATGTAATGAATATGTGAATATGTAGCAGAAGTGGAAACATTCAAATTGTCACAAGTGGACTATAAAGAAATGTATCCCACAACCCTTGATTTACCAGCAATATGGTCAAACGCAGTAAAGTAGGAAAAATCATTTGTACTTCTAAGAAGTATGTAACAAACACACTCTCTTTCCAAAAAATCTCACTCACCATTGTTCTTCAGGTGTGCGCTATGCACCAGCCAGAGGACCAGAAAGGTCCATAGAAGGAGCCGACCCAACATGGCGGAGACCCAACGGAACAAGAAGGCCAAAATAAATCAGAAAAGGGAATGCAGCTGCTCAATGTTGGCTACATTCTGTGCGTGTGAGGGCCTCATATACAATATTTTTTTCAGTTGCCCCTCCTCTCATCATCTCTCTGGCTTTTGGACTCCTCCCTTGTCAACGTAATACAACAGCCCCAAAACCTCATTACTTGGTCATGATGCACACACACTAACTGAATAATTGGATATTTTAGGTACATTAACACTTAGACTATGAGAAGGGGGGTTCAGTAAACAGGACAGTGACCAATGAGCTTCACATGGTGGGTTACCAACTTTGCATACAAGGGGGAAAGATGTCAATACAGCACACTTTATACCCGAGCCTTTTAGTATTGGCAATTCAATTTAGAGTGTTTAGATTATTGGTAAAAAAAACAATGATAAATTACACATTTCTAGAAATTATTTCCTGACTTACATTAATGAAAGGCATTTTTTCAGCAGAACTATGAGGAATATAAAGTGTTTTTGTATTATAGAGTATTTGGAAAGTAACACCTTTCCCATTGTTTCTTAGTCATAGATTAAGCCATATTTCATATTGATGACAATACACTCAAGTTACTGCTCACAATCTGCATTTAACCCTATAGTCATTGTATCATTTTAAAACCCAAGTGCTGGAATACAGAGCCAGAAATAGTGTGACTTTTCCTCTTTTCATATACTTTTGGGACATGTTTTGCAGACACATATTAAGCCTAGTCCTTGACTAAAAAATCCACCTCAAGGAAATCAAGAAATTTCTGTTGAAAAGCTTGTTTTTTCTAGTCCAGGGCAAGGATAATCTGTGTGCACAAATTTTTTTTCCAACTTGCCAACTTGAGATTCAATTTAGCAACCATTTGTATTACTGGTCAGATGCTATAACCGCTGGTCTACATGCTGTCCCTGAAGTACCTAATTTGTCATTACAATAAGGAACAATACCTCTTAACTACACACTACACTATCAAAAAGATACAAATGTTTGACTATAGACATTTTCTTTGATGTCAATCTGGATCATTCTTGGGACTCTGAAGTCTAATTAAAGTAATCTGGTAAAGCTATTAATTTCCATTTACTAATGTCGCCAAATCTAAGTCACACACATTTGCAAACACCTTACACTTCAAGTATTTTTATTGACTGAAACCAAGTTTTCACCAGAAAACAAGACACAACTTTATCTAGAGTAAATTACATAAAAGAAATATAGTCTTGGATCGGAACAAATTTCGTGAGCTATGAAGGCATGAAAAAACAAACAGGCATTTTAGGATAACATATAAACAGATGTACTTTCACAGTACACAAGCAAAATCTCTTGTTCAGGACATTAAAAGGAACAACGGCTAATAGCATTTTCCTACATTTCATACACGACACATAAGACTTTTGTACAATACTGTATTTTTATTTTCCATTTCCCTCCCCCCAGATACACTACAACATGTGGTATGTGGACCCCCCTTCAAATTAGTAGATTTGTTTAGTTTAGCCACAACCATTGCTGACAGGTGGATTAAATCAAGCACACTGCTATTGAGTCTACACTGACAATCTTTGGCTCTGGAACGGTCCATACTGAAGAGCTCTGTGACTTTCAGTGTGACACTGTCATATGATGCCACCTTTCCAACAACTCATTTTGTTACATTTCTGCCATGCTAGAGCTGCCCCAGCAAACTGTTAATGCTGTTACTGCAAAGTGAAAACATCTAGGAGCAACAACAGCTCTGCCATGAAACAACATCAGCACAAGAACACTTCGTCAGGAGCTTCATGGAATGGATTTCCGTGGCCAAGCAGCCACACATAAGATTAAGATCCCATGTGTAGTGGTGTAAAGATTGCCATCATTGGAGTCTGTAGCAAGGGAAACATACGTCGGCGTGATTAATGACATTTCATCATCTTGCATTCTAAAGGACAAATCTGGATTTGGCAGATGCCTGGAAAACACACTGTCTGAATGCATTGGGTCCTTAGATCCAGTTAAGGATAATCAACACTACAGCATACGACAGACTTCTGTGCTTCCACATTCGAGGCAACAGTTTGGGAAAGGCCCTTTCCTGTTTCAGCATGTCCCCATGCAAAAAGCAAGGTCCATTCAGAAATGGTTTGTCGAGATTGGTGTGGAAAAACCTGACTGACCTCCACAGATCCCTGACCTCAACCCCATCAAAATAGTTTTGGGATGAAGTGTAACACCAACTGAGAGTCAGACCTAATCACCCAATATCAGTGCCTAACCTCACTAAAGTTCTTGGAATGGAAGCAAATCCCAGCAGTAGTGTTCCAAAATCTAGTTAAACGTCTTTCCAGAAGAGTGGAGGCTGTTATAGCAAAGTGGGTAACCAACTTCAAATTATTTTTTCCCCTGGAGATCAGCTGTGATTGAGCAGACATTATTCATCAATATTAGCATGATTTCAACACCGATTATTTTTATTTATTGTGCATGCACAACTACGCTCCCACACTCACCCTCTTCACACGGACACACACCCACAATCAAACCAAGAACTATAATAGATATTTCATAATTCAGATGTATTTTTTGCACAAGCACTACAGAGCATGGGATTGATTTACAGCTCCAGAAAAAATTAAGAGACCACTGCAACTTTTTCTTTCCTTTCCAAAAAAGTCGAAAAGGAAGGTTTTGAGTGAGAAACAGAAGGGTTAAAATTATGAGACCACTGCAAATTGAACGCTTCTGTTCCTCACTCAAAACTTTCCTTTTCAACTTTTTTGGAAAGGAAAGAAAAAGGTGCAGTGGTTTCTGAATTTTTTCCGGAGCTGTATATTTTTGTTCCTTTTTCATCTTTGTACATGAATGATTATAACAACACCAGAAAGTTATTCACTAGTGCTGTTTGAAGTATCTGATGTTGTTCCATGGCTTTGTCTTAAAGAAACATGTAACAAGTGATGACCCACAAGTAGATTTGTGGATTTATAAAAATAAATTGTGAAAATGAATGTAATACTTAAATTTAGAGGGTGTACACATTCATTCACACCATTACCAAAGAAAATGCCTTATTTTCCAGTTTTCCCACAAGATAATACATTATTTTGTGAGAGTGACAGATAATGATGACAAGTGATTGTCTAATCAACAATTTCTTTAAAACATTTTATGCATTATAATTGTCATGTCATACTGAAGGATTCAAGGTGCAAATGTTTGAAACTAATAATAAAATTTTAAAAAATCTGAAATGAGATCCGACAACATACATTTTTTTTTTAAATATTCAGACTTAGTAGCATACTGCTATATGTTTTTTATATCTGATATTCAAAGTTATTTATTATCCTTTTTTTATGTTTAAACATCAACCAGCCACATATGGACGAAGGAAGACTGAGTCTTTTGTATCCTCCGGGGGGAATAGGGTCTGAAAAAAGAATGATATCTCACCTTCAACTTACATTCCTCACTGCTTGCCTAAATCCTCATCTTGTGTGGGTTCAAGAGGAGTTTATTGTCTGACTTCTTAACCCCCAGACCAGACCTCTCACACATTTGGCTTACCACCAAGTCATGCCCACCTCATGCCCACCCATCATCGCTCAACACAATTTGATATACAGTGGTAGTATGTATTTCGACCCCACCACTTTCTTCACAATTTGTTATGTTATTTGACTGAATGTTTAACTGATTACATTTATTGTTTAGGACATAAATCTATACACAATACAATGACAAGTTGAAAACACACTTATTGAAAATAAAATATGAAAAATTTCACATTCAGAGTTCAGTAATTTGTAGAAGCGCCTTTTGCAGAGATAACAGTTTGAGTCTTTGTGAGTATATCTCTACCATCTTTGCAGATCTGGCTTTGGGCAGCTTCTCCCATTCATTTTGGATGGGGAATGTCGGTGAAGTGCAGTCTTCAGGTCTCCTCACAGATGTTCAGTTGGGTTCAAGTCCAGGGTTTTGGGCTGGGCATCTCAAGGACATTCAAAGATTGTCACGAGACCACTGTAGCATTGCCTTAGCTGTGTACTTTGGGTTGTTGTCGTGATGAAATATAAACCTTTGCCACTGTATGAGGTCATGTGTGCTCTGGGTGAAGATTTCTTTAAAGACCTCTCAGTAATTTTGCTTTGTTAATTCTTCCCTCCATCCTGACCAATATCAAAGTGTCTGCCACAAAGTCTCTGCCAAAATCGAATATGTAAATATAGGTATGAAATATATGGCCATACATTAGTAATACATATAGCTCCGGAAAAAATTAAGTGACCACTGCACCTTTTTCTTTCCTTTCCAAAAAAGTCGAAAAGGAAGGTTTTGAGTGAGGAACAGAAGGGTTAAAATTAAGAGACCACTGGAAATTGAACTTTTTTGGAAAGGAAAGAAAAAGATACAGTGGTCTCTTAATTTTTTCTGGAGCTGTATAATACATATATTAGTATATGTTTAAAAAAAATATAGGAACACATAAAAAATATATGTTTTCGAAATATATGTCAATATATAATACTTCTGAGTGGGCTGTGTTGTTGCTAAAACAAAGACCTGCCGAAATAAAGACGTACTGCCAAGTTGTTCTGCAGGAGATAGTTGAGGAAGGATAGAGAGGAAGGCCTCACTCACCCACTTGAGTATCTCTGTTGTTAATATCTAGTTTTGTAAGCTTTCTTTTACCTTTTTTTGCTGTTGCTTTGATAAGTATGTGTTTGTTCCCGTCCTTTCCTCCACTTGTCAGCGTCTTAGAAGCTCGCCTCCCTGTCATGCAAGTCCTTCTAACCTACTGTATCCTTCACGTACAACCCATGTGGAATCCCTGGTTTCCGGCAGCCTCTGGAATTGCCAATCTGCTGTCAACAAAGCAGACTTCATCTCAGCCTATGCTGCCCTTCAATTACTTGACTTTTTGGCCCTGACGGAGACATGGATCACCCCAGAAAACACTGCTACCCCTGCCGCCCTTTCTTCATCCAACTATGCGTTCTCTCAAACCCTGAGAACATACGGTCAACGGGGCGGTGGCACAGGTATTCTTATCTCTCCAAAGTGGAGATTCTCTCTCTTTCCACCCCCCCTTTCCATATCCTCATTTGAATTTCATGCTGTCATTATCAGTAACCAATTAAGGCTTAACATTCTTGTCATCTATTGTCCACCAGGGGCATTAGGAGAGTTCCTAAAAGAGCTTGACACTTGGTTAAGCTTATTTCCAGATGATGGCTCACCACTCACAGTGATAGATGACTTTAACCTTTCAACACCTTTCTTTGATTAATTTCTGTCAATTAATTTCTTATCTCTTTTTCCGCTCCTTTCCTCCTTTGACTTCACCCTCTCCCAGTCCCCTCCCGCCCACAAGGCAGGCTACGCGCTTGATTTTATCCTCACGAGATGCTGTAACCCAGCTGATCTTACTGCATCTCCAATCCAGGTTTCTGATCATTACTTTGTATCAATCTCTCTCCCTCTGTCCTCTAACCCTGCTAACTCAACTCCTTTCCAGATAGTAATGAATTGTCACAATCTTCATTTCCGCTCTCCCTCTACTCTCTCCTCTTCTATTTTATCATCTCTCCCTTCTACCAACTCCTTTTCCCCCCTGTCTCCTGAGTTTGCCTCTTCAACCCTACTCTCCTCTCTTTCCACCTCTTTTAACTATCTCTATTCCCTTGTACTCTCGACCAGTCTGGCTTTCCCCTCCATGGCTGACTGATCTTCTGGACCCTGGGTCTCAGGTTCTGCCCACTCTTGGTTTGCATCCTACCTGGCAGGCCACTCCTACCAGGTTGCATGGAGTGGGTCTGTGTCTGCGCCGCGCGCTCTCACTACTGATGTATCCCAGGGATCAGTCCTTGGCTCACTCCTCTTTTCCCTCTACACAAGGTCACTTGGCACTCTCATATCCACACATGGGCTGTCTTATCATTGCTATGCCGATGACACTCAACTATTCTTTTAATTTTCCCCTTCTGATTCCCAGGTTGCAACATGCATATCTGCATGCTTGACAGACATCTCAGCTTGGATGTCAGCCCATCACCTCAAGCTTAACCTTGATAAGACAGAGTTGCTCGTCCTCCCGTGGAAGGCCTGCCCACTCCAAGATCTGTTCATCATGGGTGACAACTCCATGGTGGTCCCCTAACAGAGCACAAAGAACCTTGGCGTGACACTCGACAAGAACTTCTTATTCTCTGCAAACATCCAAGCAGTGACTTGCTCTTGTAGATTCATGCTGAACAACATCCGTAAAATACGACCCTACCTTATACAGGAAGCGGCTCAGGTTCTGATCCAGTCACTTGTCATCTCCAGTCTGGACTATTGCTACGCACTGTTGGCTGTGCTCCCCACTTGTGCCATCAAGCCCCTGCAACTTATCCAGAACGCTGCAGCCCGTCTTGTATTCAACCTTCTCAAGTTCACCCATGTCACCCCTCTCCTCCGCAAGCTCCATTGGCTTCCGGAAGAAGCTTGCATCTGCTACAAGACCATGGTGCTTGCCTATGGAGCAGCAAAGGGAACTGCACCTCCCTACCTGCAGGCTATGCTTAAACCCTACAACCCTTCCCATGCACTCCGATCTGCCACTTCATGTCTTTTGGCCACCCAACCCTCACGGGTGGGCAGCTCCCACTCAGCCAAGGCAAAACCTCTTCTCTGTCTTGGCACCTGAATGGTGGAACAAACCTCCCCTTGAAGCCAGGACAGCAGTCCTGGCCAATCTTCCGAAAATGTCTAAAAACATACCTCTTTGATGAGTATCTTAAATAAAGCTGTGTATCCTCCCCACCCCACCACCCAAAAAAATGCACTTTGATTTCTCTGACACTGACTTTGCCAACTAATGGCTTTGATGAAGGAAAGTGTACTTATTATGATTGTCAAATGTTGGTTTACCAAGGCACCTTAAGAGGAAGGCACTTACTGTAAGTCGCTCTGGATAAGAGCATCTGCTTAATGACTAAAATGTAAATGTAAAA